>JAAAQI020018014.1:0-13819 GCA_011800005.2 Stichodactyla mertensii | reverse complement strand
GAATTTTGATTCTCGAATTTGCTTTAAATCATAATTTCAGTTTATCAGATAAACATGACTATCATATAGCCTAGATAAATCTTTGATCTTTTCTTAAAAGTGATCTTGGGCTCTTGCAAGGAAGAAACTATGAATTTTAATGATTTTTTGTCTTCATGTTTTTTAAGCAAAAATCCACACAGATTTTTGGAAATACCCTATATTTGATCACTTCTATTTCCAAAACCAACATGGTAATGCCAATATTTTTTTCCTTTTTTTGACATGTCTTCTCAAAATCTTCAAATGACAAGATTTAAAAAAAAAATTCACATATTCTTTCTGTCTGGTACTACCTTAATAGGCGGTTACCGGTGGTTTACTGCTGCTTGTTTTGCCACTTACTGCCAGCTATTTTTGCATGTTATGCAATGTTACAAAATTTTGTTTTTTGGCCCTGTCTAGACCCCCTACCCAGATGTGGTCTCATCTGGGTAGGGGCCCCAAAGCACTAGCTCCTGGAGTTTTCAATTTTCATCCATTGCCACTTCCAATAAGTAATTTTTTCAATAGTTAGTGAAGCCTGTGTGTAGTTAGGATTAGCTTACTATTGTGTTAACTATGTTATTTGAAAACTAAGAATGCAAGGACAGCTAGAGTGATTTGTAATAAACCCATGAAATATAATCTGATAGTCATTCAGTGACTATATAGTCAAATCCAAACAAACAAAAACTTTATAATCAGTGTCTACTACCTTCTTTTAGGCTACTAATATAACCTATTTCACAGGTTTATAGCAATCACTCTAGTATTTATTCATTATTTTTTAACACAAATCACTTGATGATTAAAAAATCAGCTGGTGCATTTCTCTTGTGTGACATCGTAGCCAAGCCAGCAACACAGGCTATTGACGTTGGCATGTCTTGTACTTATACTTGCCTTTTGGTGCTCACTTCACATGTCAGTTTAATTCAACCATAGTTCATAAATGAGCTGAGTTTTTGAAGCCATAAAAATATAATAAAGCACACACAACTACTCATTTATTAAACCTTTTAACCCACTTTGAACATCAAGCAATTTATCTTTTTAAATAGCAATCACTACAATTCCCAAATTATCTTCAGTGAGCACAAAACAATGGTTGTAAATCAAGGTTGGACTTGATACATTACATTAAAAGTATGATAACATCAAGTCCAGCCTCAAATGGAATCAACCATTGTTTCATGGTCATAAAACAAAGTCAGGAAAGGTGTACTGGTTCTGTTTACCAGAAGATAGACTGGTAGAGTATCACCCTATGATACCAAACACCCCTAGGAGCTCAACAAAAAAGGTTTATTGTACTGTTTTCACATTATTCAATCTCAAATACCAAGATTGGGCTCCCTGTAATGGCACAGATTCAATGTCCTATTTGTTTGATAGATGATGATGGTGTTTGATTAATGACTACCGTAGAATGTTTTTTATGACTTGTTCATTTAAGGAACTGGTTCATTAATTAGAGGGGGGCAGAGGGCTGGTGCAAATGTTTGGGAAGGTCATTACTTTTCATGCAACCTCAAATGAGAGGATCACAAAAATTTGTACAGGGGGATCATGTCAATTTATGTAAGATATTATGGGCGGGGGGGTCAACAGTTTTTCTGCAGCAGGAAATGGTAGAGCCTTTCAAAAACATGTGCATCAAAAGGAAAATGTACCAGCACCTTCCTTCACTCTAATTTTATGACCACTCTCTAAAAAGGACCATCCAATCAATCAAAATACCCACTCATTCTTGACCTGACCAGTGAGAAAGGGGGCATAGGGTATTATCCATTTATCCTCCAATTTTTTTAGTAATTAAGTAAACAAATATATATTTTCACATAAGCTTTACAGACGTTCATTCTTAATTTCATTATAATTTTATCTTGGCTTAGCATAGAAAGAATTAGAAAAAGGAAAAAGCGAATGAATGAAAGAAATTGCTTTTTTTTACAAATTTTATTTAGAATTTGTGAATATTCTATTTTCTTTAGAGGAAAACTATAGCCCGAGCTCTTGAATATAGTGAACGAGGCCGCAGGCGGAGGGCAAAGTTTTTCTCTATATGGACCGACCAAAGCCGGTAAATAGTGTTTTATTTTTGTTTTTGCTTTTGCTTTTGTTTTGTTTTGGTTTGGGTACTTTTTTTTTCGAATTCAAGCGCAAAATAGCATTTTTAATTAGTTGGAGTAGGCGGTCCGTAACCTGGGTCCGTATCATCTCATCAGGACCTGAGAATGAACCAATCAGCGCTCGCGATTCACTTGGATTCCGTTTTTTCTAGTTAATACAATACAGTATCAATGTATCACTTTTATTTACATCAGGTGTAGAAAATTAATAAAGTTTTGTGTGAAACAGTGTGTCTATGATGATGGCTTCAAGGTGTTTTGACAATGAATATTTGCCCAGTCAATGACCACAGAATTGATGGCTCAATTTGACAGTACATAAATGTTTGAAAAATTTTCCGGAAGTTGTTTGGTATGGGGCAAAGAACGGAGATGATAGAAGTGGTTCGTGTTAAGGGCTTGATATCGTTTTTATTCACTCGTTTTCCGCCATATCGCGAACGAGCGAGTCCGCTAGCGAGTGAGTTATATGATACCGAAAACTCGTGAATAAAAACGATATCAAGCTCTTAACATGTCATAATTTGTTTATTACACATTTAGGCTTATTGGCTTATACCTGGCAGTGTTTATCTGTGCTCAGTTTACAAATTTGTTCTGTTTTTGTATTTCAAAATATACTTTAAGTAAGCCCATTTTATCAATTACGTATAACATAAATATCCCCCACACGCGGCCACACAACCCCCCTTCGCGGTTCTCTGCATCCGTTAGTACTCTGACCACAAGTATCAAATTATCTTATGAATCGAAATGGCTTGATGACGGCGGATGATCTAATATATTAGGATTCGCAAATCGAACTAACTTGCAGGAGGCTCTTCTTTCCGAGTCATCGGAATTTGGCTGAAGATTTGGTGCCGGAGATACTTCACTAGAAGGTGCGCGATATAAATCCGTCACACTTGTAGAACTTAAGAACTCCGTAACATCGTGTACGGAAACAAGTGTACTTTCTTTATTCTGACGTTCCAAACATTCATTCTGTCCGAAAAAGCACTGTTTAGCTATTAGTGGAGGAACCATTGTTTCTTGGTACGGGCTATCTTCTATCCTCTTCAACGACATGTGCTTCTGCATGGACAATATTTCTTGACATGCGCATTCATAACCACAGTCACATGATCGTCGACGAAACCAGAACTTGAACGTATTTCGCGTTCCGTTTTTTTTCAGACTTCTGCAAAATTTAACTAAAGCTGGGATAGCAAATTTTTTGAACGCTATAAGAATCATGAGAAGTAAACCACAACCGAAGATTATGAGTACTTGAGGGTCGAATACTGGTGTTCCTGTAAAAGAAAACAGCCGAAAAGATTTTATTAAGACTTTAGTCTGATTACAAATTTTCGCTACAGTAAAGTGGATTTGTCCAATGAAAATGAGACGATTGTAATTTAATAAATGAATCTTGATCTTGTCACACTTTTTCGAGATACGCACTCAGCATGACTCGGTTTTCTGATTCAGAACGCCTCAGGGAGTCCAAGCTTGGATTTTGTGAATGTCTTTTTTAAAAAAATTAAAATATGAAAACAAAAATGCTGTAAAATATTTTTATAGCATTTACTTACCCTCTAGAGTGTTCTCAAACACTTTTTAAACATCTTCCCTCCTTGTATTTTTAAAAAGTGGTTGAGAACACTCTAGAGGGTAAGTGAATGCTATACAAACGTTTTACAGTATTTTTGTTTTTGTACTTCTTCATATTTTAAAGACATAAACAAAATCCAAACTTGAGCTTTCTGTGGAATAGAAGCAAAATTTAAAAGCGGTTTTCCCGGGCGTCCATGTTCATTAAATATTGCGGGAGGACTTAAAAACGAGACAATTTTCCCGGATACTTGCCTTTCTTATACGCCACAAAGCCAGCCATGAACCCTCGTGGTCCTGTGCCCTTATCGCTTCGAAATGTTATGTAAAACGTATCGGTATTTATTATCATACTAAAAGGTTTCTTTTGTCCACATTCCTTGTCTTTGGTCAGTGTTTTTGCATGAACGTAGCCAGTACTGCCTGCTCGAACCTCAATAAAGTCAATAAGTTGACAGGGTTGGTGGAATTTCACATCAAAGTCAAAGAAGATTAATTTCACTTCCAAATCTTTGCGCGCTCTGACGGTCCAAACACAATCCACGTAATCTGGGTAGGGTAACGGCCAGTGTGGAGAGAATATGTTACCTTGCCTTGTGTTATCGAGTTGAGATAAACCGCATCCATCTAACAGTGGAGATATAAAAGCAAATTAAAGTAATTTTATTAAAGATTAGATTCGTCTGTGCCCATTTCTATGGTTTAGACAATAAAGGAGGCTGACTCCTGGGGTGGGGGGTGGGGGGTGGGGATGCTCCACGACGGAAACTTTCAAAACAGCCCTAAAAGACACTGCATGCAAATGAATGGTAAAATAGTGTCATTTTAAAAATATCTAACTGGTTAGTTAGCAACATCAAATGCTTCCTGGCAACAAAGGTTTTTGACAACAATATAAAATAATCATGGATTTTTCTTGACACCCTAAAGGATACCAAAGTAAGTAGTGAGGTTTTGATTTCAATATCATCAATCCCCTAAAAGATACGACGAGGTTCCCCGATACTATATTGGACGGGAAAAGGCGGACTGCTTATCCCATCATTAGCAAAACCAATCATATATCTGTTAGGATCTTATAGTATGACGTCAATCTTCAAAGCATCTGACGTCACTCTTTGGAAAGAACTTTGAATACTAATCGAATCTAAATAGAAAAAACTCTTTTTTCCCCCTTATCGATGGAATAGTTTTCTTGTACTTCCTGGCTTCGGCTACAAAAAGCATTCGGCCCATGAAACTAAAGTTATGACTAGATTAAAGCAGTTTTTGATTTCTATGTCAGAAAAAAGGCGTCATACTTAACTAGAATTCAAGCCGACAAACCCGGGCGACAAAACATGGCAAAAACATCAAGATATGGAGTAGCCTGATTTATTGTAGTTTAGATATGAGATGAGAGATACGGCACGTACTCAAAACAGCCAGGCGTTTGTATTCAAGCCGACCGGGAATAGAGAGTAAAGCAGAAGAAAATTCTCGAATGATTGGGATTTTTCTAGCTTCGCTTTTCTCTTCTTGTGTGTTAACCTCGCACACATTTCATCTTGTTAACTTGTTTTGACATTACGGAATCACGATTATTTGCAAATAGTGAGCTCAACATTGTGCATGTGGAAATGTGTTCTTGTTTTGGATGTTTTTTCACGATAGTTGTTCAGCCGTAGACAGCTTCATTTCAGAAATATTTTGCCATTAGCTGTGTAGATAAGTGCGGTTTTGATATTGTTATGATTATTCGTTTTCCTGTTCTTTACATTCCTTTCTCGCGCACATAATAGCACAGCAATGTGCGTGCATGCCAAAAAGATTAAATTTACATAGATCATAAACTTTTAAAAAGCAGTTTATTATTTTTAGCACTAGTTTTCTTTATAACCTGACGAATTTTCTTTTCCGTCTGCAACTCTCAGCCAATCTGCAGTTTTCCTTTCAGATTCTAACATGCTTCTAATCCTTTTGCTTCTGTGTTGTTCTGCTGCTATCAGAACTACCAAACTTTCCGACTATTCAAGCGCCATCTTTTCATAATTTTATTGACTCTCAGAAAAACTGTTTTAAAATTCTCCAACTGGCATCGCCCCGTGAATCCACATGATCTTAACAATTCGAAATGATGTTAGAGCTTATACCTTAATGAAACTGTCGTACAAGAATTGCGGCTACCGTTTCCTTCTTGCAGTGCACCACTTGCTAAAGTTTTTGGTTAACTAACGGTAACGTTACTCTAAGTGTTCTGTCTCACATACAACGATATATATCCCATAGTGATCGATGCATGCGATGGCTGAATTTGGCTTTATTACGTGAAGGCTTTCTCAATCTTGCTTTACTTTCAGTCAATATACAAAGACACTTGTCATCGTCAAAGCAGATTGCAATTGGACGTAGGAGATTTCAAAACCATCTTATTGACAAAACGAAGATAATTAAAAGGGCTAAAATGCATGCGTCTTTGGCTGCCAGCAGCACTGAACGTCTCAATATTAACCTAATGACAGAATATTGTTAGACTTACGCAGATAAGGTCTCGGAGTGATCTATCTCCTATCGCCTTTGTCGCTTTGCAATGACAACCTTTCTAAAATAGGTGTGTATATCAAACTGAAGACTATACTAATTGTAGAGTGGTTTTATTTAACCCAAAAATTTGCCAAACTAATAGTTAGTAGTAGACTATAAACCTATTGTTTTCTTGTGTTCTTTATCAACTAGCACAAACTATATAGTCATTTCAGTTCTTTCATGGTCGAAGGAAAATCACTCTAGTTGTTTTCTTGTGTTCTTTGGCACTAGTACTCACTAAATAGTCATCTTTTTTTTCACGGGTTAAATAAAATCACTCTACACGTGCATACTCTATAGAAAAAGATGTTAAGCAGTAGAGAGCAGTCCAAGTGTAGGAGTAGCTCTTACTTACTTGGTATGTGCTGCACCGCTGCGAAGAAAAACATGATAAGGAGAATCAGTTATAATTTCTTGTATAAAGTAGCTAGCTGTATGTGCAATGAGCTAGGTTACATAATAATATGAATAACTGGGCAATTTTGGCTCGACCCGACTTGATGTGATCAGGGTGATTTTGGTCGAGCCGTAGACATTTCTCACACGGCAGCCATATTTATTCCCATGAGAATAGAAACCCTTGTTTATGCCCAGCTAAACTCGTTCTGAAGTGCTTGAATACGAGGCCCGCTGGACAAAAACACATTGTTTCAGTCAACATGATTCATGATTTTACTCAAGAGCACGAGACCTGATATATCTCAGTATATACCTAATCAAACCAAAAGTTTCACGAGTTTGTGCTTGCGACCCGTCTCCTAGCAAGTCAGACCTTCATTTTTCTTATTTCACTTGGAAATAATAAGATTCTTTCTTGGTTATCCAGTGTACCTTCTTAAGGGTAACCGTAAAAAAAAGAAACAAAATGCAAGGGAATAAATTGGGAAAACATTACGCGTAAAGCAAAAGGGTCCCTTGGGCGAGAGCTAAAATGTGGTGGTTACCTTTATCCAGTGGTCGCAAGTTATACGCTGCACTGAATTTGCTGTCCCTGCTTTGTGAATGCAGCGTAATACCCATGCAGCCATCAGAAGAGTAAAATACAGGCAAAACACTGACACCACAGAACCGACCAACTGATGTATAGCCACAGCCAATGAACACCTCCACATAGTTACCAGTCATACAGTACGGCATGCTTCCCTTTACATCAAAGTACAGTACTCTTAGCTCAAGGTGGTGTGAGGTACTCTCATTTCTTGTGTCTATTATCCACTTACAGTTTAGGCTGCTCGTGTAGTTTGTGGGGGAGGGGGTGGATAATGTGCCATTGCCTCGAGTGTACGTAGTTCCACAGTCAGTAACGGGAAAAAGACCTGAAGAAAGAGAACAACAGTTTTCATGTTGATATTATCATCATTGCAGCTGATTTTTATTCTTACATCTATCTACATCGTTGAATTTCTGTCTTCGAAAAATGAAATGAACGTTGATCTGCTGATGCTTATAAACTAAATTCATTCTTTCCTTCGCGCATTCATTCATTTCGTTCCTTATTGTTATTATTATTATTATTGTTATTATTATTATTGTTATTATTGTTATTATTATTATTATTATTGTTATTATTATTATTATTATTATTATTGTTATTATTATTATTGTTATTATTATTATTATTGTTATTATTATTATTATTATTATTGTTATTATTATTATTATTATTATTATTGTTATCATTATTATTATTATTATTATTATTATTATTATTATTGTTATTATTATTATTATTATTATTGTTATTATTATTAGACCTTTTATCACACAGCAGCCATATTAATCAGAGACCTTTCCCAAGATATGAGCTGAGTTAGTCCAATACTAGCTAAAACCTTGATTTTAGTGCCATCGTGTACTGAGGTACGTACTTATCTGATACAATGGACTTCGGAATGGTTTTATTCAATAACGCAAAGAGTCAAGAGTCGCTGATTAAAGAATATATCATTTACATGATAACACCACGAAGAGACTTCTACGGTAATGAAATCTAGACTTTGGCTATTACTGGGCTCACTCAACCATATCTTGGGAAAGGACTATTCCATGAATATAAAAACGGCCGGCTAAACTCGTTCTGAAGTGCTTGAATGCGAAGCTCGCCGGGTGGCAAAAAAATGGGCACCAAATAAGAAAGACGAATTGTATTAAGGAGGCTTGAAATGATTTTTGAAATGGCATACACTAACAAAAATGGCCTGGCAAAATTTTATCTGGTTAATGTATGACAGAAAGTAGACCCGAAAGACCAAAGACCATAAAGTAAAGATTAGAATGAAAATGAAAATATGACGTGAGACGTTGCTAAGCCAACGATAGAACACTTCAAATGTGCGCAAAGTTTTTCATTCAAAAAAAAAAAATCATAACTTAAGAACGGCACGGTAAAAATCGTTTAAAATGGGTTTACTTCAACTTCATAATCCAATCTTTGATTTGAAAGAAAAAGAAAAAATTTTGTAAGAGGAAATTCTTAAAAATCAATGAAGTTTATTTTAGGATATTCCCTCTTACAGAATTTTAAATTTTTTTCTCAGCACTTACGAACCTTAAAATAAAAACCACATGCAAAGTTTAAAGAAATTTTACCGTCCAGTTTTTAAGTTATTTAAGCTTAA
Source organism: Stichodactyla mertensii (assembly GCA_011800005.2). NCBI lineage: Eukaryota > Metazoa > Cnidaria > Anthozoa > Actiniaria > Stichodactylidae > Stichodactyla > Stichodactyla mertensii. The sequence continues at coordinate 4,890 of JAAAQI020018014.1, read as the reverse complement.
ATACGAGATTTTTTGAGGACAAAATTTGGATTTTGATTTTAATCCATGCGTTGTATACGTCATTAATAGCGCGCATACGAAAAACCATTTCGAGCCTCCTTAAAGCTCGTTGACTGTATGAGTGTTCAAAATTAGACCTGAAATATTTGGTATTTTTGTAGAATCCATGCCGTTTTAATTTGCCAGTAATTCGTTTCAGATACGCTTCTTAAACTACAAAATGGTGGCCGAAAATCCTCTGTCCCAATGAAACCAAAGCGTGATATACTTACTTTTTACTCTGAGTAGAGCAACTTGTTGATTGCCCTATTTCAATAGAGTGACTTTCCTCGGGTCGTGAAATAGTTACTAGTGTAATAGACGTTAGTAGACACTGATTCCATTGTTTTCTTTTGTGTGTATTTGACTATTATACACTAAGTACCAGTAACTGTTTTACGGTCTGAGGAAAATAAGTCTATGACGAGTCCCATCAAAATAATTTGTTTTTAAATGCTAAGGATCATGGTTGTGGGAGGAAGACAAAGCAGTGAGAACACAATGAAAATCGATATTATAATGCGTTTTGTAGACCGTAGAAAAAGCGGTAGCAGCCTGGCATCAAATACAGTAAACATCCTGTTTTAAACATCAGTGCATCTTATATTTGAAAGCCAGACAATTTGAGAGTACGATTATCTGAGCTTAGAGCGAAGTTTGTTCGAACCTCTATTGTTGAGGAAGATTTTGTTCCCTCATAAACAAGCCGTGACGTCATAATGAAATACGACAATTCCTGACTGTGCTGACTGTTAAGAGTAGTAGTAATAATAGTCAGGTAACACTGGTGTTACTGAAGTTCGTTTACAAGGCGTAGACTTTAATTTTGACGACTAAGACTTTAAACAATCAAAGAGAATTCTTAATTTTAATGTATGGTTTGATGGCCGTGAGAATGATCGCTTCTGATTGGCTGAATTTGTTTCACTGCTTCAATATTTTAGCCCTAACCAAATTAGCCATTTAGAAGCGATCATTTTCATAGTCCACAGTGGTGGTTGCCCTTAGAAACACTGAGGGCTCGAAGTTAAAACTTTATGACAAAACTTCTGTCGCTCCAAACTAAACAGAGAATCTCTTTAGTATATAAATTCAATATATTTAGAACAAGTACCTTAAAACACAAAAATCGAATGCATTCGTATCCGACAACTACAGAATTAATAGGGACTGACACAATTAATAACTGAACCAATGAAACGATTACGTCTGGTAATTTTTTCCCCATTACGTTAGATTTTGGAATTCTTTCCAAAGATAACTTACACATTAGAAGCTCTGAGGCATGGCATGTGTCAGAGATGGAACTGTTTTTATCATAGTACGTTATAATGTGTCCACTATTCGACCACCTGCGCGTTTCTTGTTCGTTAGTTGGAGGTAACGACAAGGATAAGTACTTTTCTTTATTGCATGGCTTCTAAATAACCCCCAAAATGGTTTATTTTTACAGGTAGACGCCAGAAAGTCTGTTAACTCAAAGTCTGTTCTAATCACCAAAAGATTGTTGATGACTTTTAAGCTTTTGATTTTGGTCTAGCGAAGCAAAACGCATGGGGATTGTCTTCCTGTCTCTGGATGGAGCTGTTGTTTTGATCGTGAAAGCGTGAGTTTACATTCAAGTTCTTTTAAGAAAAGAATAACAAGAAACAAGAAGTAAAAGTAAGCCAAATCCAAGAGGAGTAAGACGAATATAGATGAGTGAGTTTGTTTTATTACATAAACTTCCCCAGGTGTAAATTATAAACCACCTAAAGGGTAAAGTGTTAAAAATATCCAGAACAAACAGCCGGTCATAAATCAAAGTTGGCTAAAAAATCCGAGAATCCTTAAGAAATACTGAAATATGCATACATGACGCAAGACAAACAAAAACAAGGTAACCTTCTAATGAATTCTGAGTATAGAAGTATAATATTTTTTTAACCACTCAGAGGAGACGCCCGACTTCCTGACGGATTTGCTTCGGCGGAAAGGAAGAAGAGGTATTATACGATATGGAGAACTTAACAAGGCAGTCAAATGTGACAGATTACACCAACGCCTCAAAGCGAACGATTCTTGTCATCCAACTCATCTGCTACAGCGCCATTATTTTCGTTGGGACATTTGGGAACATTTTTATATTCATTTCGATGATGCGCAAGAAAAAAAGAAAAATCAGCGACTATTTCATTATTAACCTGAGCATCACAGATCTTCTTTGTTGTATAATAAGTATACCTTTTGATATCATGGAGCTTACCGTAGGCTACTGGCCTCTGGGTCTCTTCATGTGTAAATTAGTGTATCCGTTTCAGACGATTCTCATGGCCGTTTCGGTAGGCACGTTGTTGTTTATGGCATTTGAAAGACACCGAGCGATAATGCATCCTCTACAGCCCAAAATAAGAGGGAAATACGTGCTGCTTACGGTCATCGCTCTGTGGGTGACTGCAGTTGGTCTGGTCTGTCCGTACATGGTAGTATTAAAGATAGAGGGTTCAAAGTGTACGGAGGATTGGCCTGGACCTGCGTTCGTCAAAGCCTTTACCACCAGCGTTTTTGTCCTTCTGTACGTCGTACCTTTGAGCATTATAACTGCTGCCTACATACGCGTGGGAACACGACTCAGACACGGAAGTACATCAATCAGACACGCACTCCAAACTTCGTTAGCCGGGCGTAGGATCCTTGAAATCCGTTCCAAGAGAAACATTCACGTGGTCAAGATATTTGTTTGTGCTGTTATAGCATTCGCGGGGTGTCTTTTACCGTTCCATATAATGTGGCTGTGGTACGACTTTGGCGACGCCAAACATTATCAGCATTATTACGACTTGCTGACGTTTGCCAATATACTCGTCTACAGTAACAGTGCCATCGATCCGTTTATTTTCGGATCGCTCAGCAAAAAATTCCGTGGTTGTGTTTTTATTCGGAGAAAACGGCGACCGAGCAGGTTAGCGATGCATCGCAGTAGAATACTCCAAAGAGAACGAAGACTAGGAACCAATTTAAAGAATAAGTATCATTTTGTTAACCGAGGAACATCCCAAAGCAAGAATTTAGTTAGTATACTGAACAGGAACAGTATTACAGCAGATGACAATATAAAGAACTGCCGCTGGAATAACAATAAGCACCTTGCTATTCCTAGAGGCCAAAGAGAATCAACAGCTTATTCGATCATCATGATGACGTCAGCAGTCTGACCCAGATCCTGAATGAATCCTTTTTAGTTCCACGTTTAACGGCTATGAGATATTTTCAAAACCTCGAGCCCCATTTCTAGAAGCGTTAGTTATCATGGTCCCATCCACTTCTCATTCCACTTTTTTTTTCTTTTCCTGAGTCGTTCTATTCCATGATCCGTTCTATTCCAAGATTCATTATATTCCAAATCAATTATCTCGACGAGCCTCTATCTTTCAAACGAGGTCGGTGGTCAGCAAATATTTTCCAGATCGGGTTATTTCAAAAAAAACAATTAGACACGAAAAATACAGAATACAAGTCTGGTTGATAAGGAAGAAACAGTGAGCCTGTCATGACCGACTCACGCAAATGTATTCCAGATATAGACACTTTTCGTAATGGGCTCCTGAAAAAGCCTGAAAGAAGTCGGTTTTTATCATGAGTGTAATGGAAATTTTTTAAATGAGCCAGTTCCTTAGATTTATTTACGCAATTTGTTAATTTAGATCTTCCAAAGATTTTCGTTTGGTGAAAATCCTCAAATAAAAGTTTTAAAACTATGACTGATTCTTTCGATAACTTTCTCATTATATGTTATCATTCATCGTTTACAAATGCACTATAGTGATTTAGGAATTCTTCTTCGACCCTCTTTTGCACACATTTCAGTCATGCTGCACCATATTCGTTTAAATTACATCATTCTCTCGCCGTGCAAAGAAAAAAGAATCGTCGGAATCAGTCGACCTCAAGGCCTCGCTTTCATGACCTCTGTTTCGAAAACTGCTGTTCTGAATAATTAACTGTATTAAGTGGAGAACGGTGTTTGCTTTCGAAGACTTAATAGTACTGACAATTAAGGCTCGGACACACGATGAGAAATAACGTACGACATTACTTGCAAAGGGGAAATCACACCGCGTGTCCACCCGTACAACTGTCGAGCGCGATTGATAATTTTTCGGGTAGACACGCGATTTCCCCTTTGCAAGCAACGTCACAGGAACGCCGACTCGTGTCTGAGCATTTACTTTTCTCCTGTCAATAAGATTTCACACAAGAAAAAATAAATTTCACTTCAATACACGTACGAAGCATTATAGTGCTTGGTGTCTTTTAAAATTTGACGGACAACGTTCGAAAATAAAAGAAAACGACTTGGTTCAAGTGCGTATTTTGTTCAAATCCTTGTCAATATGAACAATCCTTGAGCTTACTAATAACCACTAATAACCAAGCCAGCTCGAATATGGGTCTGAAAACTACATGAAAGCTTTACTTTTTCAAGAGACTTAAATGTGTTTTTAATTTCAATCCTTTTACAATTTTGAGACAAACATCAGTCCGCCATCTTGAAAATAACGAGAAGAGAAGGCCCTGGGACGAAGTTGCGATTACTGTCATTTTTGATTTGTGCAATGTTACCAGGATTCGCGCTCGCTTTATGTCGACCGGAAATGGTTGGGAGAAACGAAGCAGCTGTAAAAACACTGTAAATAGTTAAAATCAGTAGAACATAAATATTTGATCAAAAGATATTGTCTTCGCGTAATCAACTCCTTCAACCACAATAGACCCATTGCATAATGACGTTTCGTACCTCTAATACCACAATCCCTTTCGGTAGTTTCTTTTGTTTTCTTAATTATTACTATTGTCTTCGAATTCTCACGG
>JAAAQI020017792.1:0-19645 GCA_011800005.2 Stichodactyla mertensii | reverse complement strand
TCAGATTTAATTTCATTATATCTTTCAACTTCATGCTACTAGTTTGTTATAGAATGAATGGAATTAATTCTGTAGTATTTTTATCGATCTACAGTTATATCCTGTCTTATTATATCTAGAGTAGTACCTACATTGCAGAAAAAATCAACACTCTTTACATTCAAAAGGTTTTTATGAAACTGTTCAATTTGTACATGGAATTTCTCATTAAAGTAACCACATAGGTGGAGTGTTTTGACATACTATTTATGCCATACAAGCCGTAGTGTAAAATAATAATTTTCTACAGTTCGTATATTTATATCGAGGGGGGTCCCGAAAAAATTTGAAGGCTATCAGGGGAGGCTCTCGAATTTTTTTGGGACAATGACAATATGACAATATTTTTATTCGGATACCTTATACAAAAATGTACATTATAATTTTTTTCCAAATAAATAAATAAATAATAACAAATAATGTACACACACAATATAATGTATCGAGAATATATTGTGTGGGATCACAGGCATTTTCTCCTTCAACCCCCCCCCCCTACACACACACTTAAATAATGACCGGTCCCTCAAAATTTGCAGATTCGACGGCGCGTGACCGTACGCAACAGGCAACATCTCTTTTCGCCAATCAGAATGCACCATTTTCAATAATTTATTCAGTTTGTTTCATCTCCATCTCCCTCCCACCTCCCTGCTTTAACTAAACCAAGCGTACAAAGACGGAAGTGACGTCATCGATATCCTCATTAGTGAGGATATGGAAAAAATATCTCACTGGGTTCCCGGATGTAGTTTAGTATCACGTTTACGAAAGGCTTATTTTCTAGTATCTCACTTATGTCTATATACCACATGACATTTTAACGTGATCATGCTAATTACCTGCAGCAGAGTTGGTAGTGTGATCAACAGAAGGTCCTGTGTTCGCAGTTGGCGTTGGTCCTTTGTTTCTTATCCAGTCATATAAGTCAACTTTGGTGTTCGTCCACATACATTCATTGGTTTCGAAATCGCACTGAGCGGGACATGTGGATTCATCTGATCCGTCACCACAGTCGTTCTTGAAGTTGCAGACCGCATTAGCGGGGATACATTGCTGGCTGTTTTTACACCTGTGAAGCGACGCAGGAAAAAAAAAAAAAAAAAAAACGTTTCTTTAAAAAAAAATCTTCACAACTCTTCAGATTTTTAATACATAAATTAAGTACTATCTAATAGCGGAGCTCCCTGTTTATTTTTTAGTTACTTGATTGAATTGATGCAATGCATGGATAATTCTTACAGATATTTTTCAAGAGCTATTTCATAACTAAGCTGCTTAAAATCAAAAACCCTTCACATACAATAGGAAAATTAATTGGATTACGAGAGAATTCGTTTTTTTCAAGTGGAATTCAATGTGGAATCCTGAACCAAGATTTTTTTTTCTTTTGAATGGCATAGCATTTATAGTAAGATAACGATTTTTAATACACATTTTGGGTGCTTCTAGGAAGCCATTGCACTGCTTCTGTCGGTTGTCAAGGGAACGAATGAAAATCAAGTTAGATTTGAATGGTCTACTAGTTGGTTTAAACCTCGTGCTGTTCGCTTTTGAAGAAAAAACACCTTTTTATTTAGTTATACCTGCCCAATTCTCACCACTTTGTATATAAAGTAAAGTGAGGAGCTAGAAATATTGCTAAGCTTGGGTCAAGATGTAAAAATATGGGATTCTTGGCTGAAAACCTCCATCAAAAAAAGCGAAAAGAGTTCAGCCAGCGAGAGAAACGACGTGGACATTCAAATCAAGTTTAACTTACAACAAAACTACAAAATATATTTGAAAGTAGGTCAATCTGTTCATACTTTGATGGAGAATACCAACAACCAACAAGTATTTTAATACCAAAGCGGCATGGAGATTTGCGAGTGGTTTTTTCGTCAAATTGAAACTTTAAACTTATTCAAGTTCGTTCACTAGGATAGAAAAAAATTCTCACTTGTTGGTTGTTGGTATTCAGCAATTAGTTATATAAACACAAGAGGTTGACTTGGAAAGATGTCAAAAAGGTGTTTTATTCTCAGAAACGTCATTTGCAAATTCCTTTAGAAATTTTTTACTCGCCCGATCGACACCGATTTCAAGAGCGGTATAAAAAATTTACTAAAAACTGGTTTTGTCAAGCAACAATATAAGATGCTGGTAAACAAATGGTTAATATTTACGTTGTAATTTAACGGACTTTCATTTTGTATTTTAGTTCAACTTTCAAGTGTTCTACCGACAAAAAAAATCAAAAATATCGCAAGAAATTCAGGCGTTTTGAATCACAATGCAAGGCCCTCAAATTAACTATGATTATAAGCTAAACTTACATTCTTTTTTTGAAAACAGTGGTTCAGTAGCTCATTTGTTCTTGCTTTGTCCTGAAAACAGTGGATTCTCTCTTGGATAATGTTTTCTATTTGTTCTAACAGTAAATATTTTACAGTAAACATTTTCAAAAGCAAAAACTGCTTGGATATCAGCACGCGTCAAGTTCCCGCCAAAGAGCAAATAGCCAATCAGCATCGCGATGGATACGTACGGAAGTGACGTATACTCAAGCCATGAAAAATCAACTCGATGGGTAACCATTTTTTCTAAAGTGTGGTGGGGGAGCTCCGCTATAAAAATCTAATTAAATACTAAGCTTAGTGATTATTAGTCGCTATCAACTAATTGCGCAAATCTGATAGCGCTTCAGGAGCTGATGAAGCGTGATTTTAATAACAAGCTATCGACCTTTCTCACAAGGCAGCCATATTTATTCCCACGAGAATAACAACCTTTGTATATGCCCGGTAAACGTGAATATGCAGTCATTATTATATCTTGCCTGTGTTGTCCAGCGGTACACCCTGATGGTGGAGTAGCAGTCGGTACATTAGGCGAAATAGTTGCAGTACTATCCGGTCTACAGCCGGGTGTGAATGAGATATCATCGATAGCAATGTCTCCTTGATAACTAGTACCACGAATACCCTCGAATACAATTTGGTAATTCACAGCACTGACGATCTGGATCTCTGCACGGCGCCAGAAATCACCTTGGTTACCTGGAAAAAAAAAGTAATCCACTTCTTACTTTGGCATTAGAGGAAGAACAAAACAGCGGCTTATCACCGCCTTACCAGTCATATTCCAGATTTTTTTGAGTGGTCCTCCAATGGAAGTTCGTACATGGACGTTCAAAGTGTCAACATGGGCACCAAACATGTGATACCAGAAGCGCAGGCGGCAATTGCTTGAGGATGAAGACCCTCTGAAGGTAATACTGCTGATACGAGCCGTATCGTTTTGTTTCCTGGGTGATGAGGTCTCGATGTACAAGTAGTAGCCCTTGGTTGAACCTAGACGATGAAAATAAATACAAGTGTCGAAAACCCTTGCTTTCGTTCTTCTTGAATTTTTAAAGTAGTTTACATTGTTATTTAGGGGATATTCTTTCTGGCTTCGGCGTTTGTAGTTTTACACGGCACGTCGCCTGACAACTCACCCACTCCCTAGCCAATAAGAACACCCTGAATCCTAGGGTAAAGGCAGATAGGTTGTTAAAAAAAAATATTCGAAGGCCAAACTAAGATTCCATTCACATTTAGATTGAACATTAAGGGAAAATTTGAAATAGTTACATTTAATCTATACGTACCAGTGGTGTGGTCCCTTCCTGGACCTGTCATGGACGAGCTTGTACCACCATTGTCTCTCTTCCAGTCAAACACATCGTTGGTGTCTTGGTTCCATCCACAAAGATCGGTGTCGAAGTTACATCGTCCCTTGTACGATGCGCATGTCTGGATCAATTCGTCGCTGTTATCGCCACAATCATTTGAAAAATCACAAACCTAATGGTATGGAATAACAGGAATGAAGAGTGCTTTCGATACATTGGGATAACAACAACAGCAACAGTCAGTCTAAGCTGCATTGCGACACTACCTGTGTTGGTAAAACACACGATCCTCTTGTGCAGCGGTATTCTCCAGTTTGGCATGCTCTTATTGGAGGAAGTGCGCAACTAGGAAAACTGATGTCATCGATGGCCATGTCTGACGCCATGATGAATTTAGAAGCCTCAAAGTACAAGTTAAAACCTATCAAACAAAACAAAGTATACTTAAGCTTTTCAGAATAGCCTACGAGATAATCAGGAATGCTAAGAAATCTCAGGTGCATCCAAAAATGAAACTCAAATGTATAATGAACAAAAGAACTGCTTAATATAACACAACTAGCTTGTATACCGGTATCCATAGCACCAAGTCCAACCATAGCCTTGTTCCATTTGTTGCCTTTGTTACCGCTGACTTCAAATATCGTGGACGTTCCTCCTTTGTAGTTGAGTTTGACCTTCATATCACTGAAGGAGTAACCGTTCATGTGATACCAAAACTGCATGCTGCAACCTGGACCAGTCCTTGTCATGTTAGGACCCTGTAACCTAGCCGTATCTACGAACGAGCCTGTACCAGCCTCCACGTACATGTAGTAACCTATAAAAATAATGTAATCAATAACATGTATTGGTGAAATTTTGGCAGAATATCCTTAACAATTAACACCTTTTACATCCTCACTGCCATTGAGCATCGAAGTCAAACTCTTAATTCCAAAGATAGCAATAGGAAGGTGATGCCTTTCTTTCTACATTCCCTTATAAGGTGTTTTTTGACAGAATTGGTTCTAATCGTCATTAACAGGCGACAAAGCATATCACAATAGCATCCCCCTCCACTGATATGTAGAGGGGAAGGAAAAAGAGGTGTGGTCAAATGTATTTCAGAGTGGTCAGAGAGGGGGTCTATTTTTTCATTAACTTTTTATTGAATTAAGAGACAGGATCCTTCACATTTTTAGGCCTGGGATGGGGGGAGGGGGGGGGGGGAACCTCCCATTTAGTTTTGTCCCTCCTTCCTCTACATAAATAATGACCTGCCCCTAAGAAGCTTATTGGCTTACATGTTTTATTGCCACAAGTGTGGTCAACACTTGGTCCAGTACCAGCAGATGGTGTGCTACCACTGTGTCTACGCCACATGTATTTACCAGGACTGGAGTCAGTCCAGCTACATTGACCAGATTCGAAGTCACACGGTCCTTAATAAAGAAAATGATCATTAGCCATTCATTGACTGACTGATAATGATAATGATAAACTATTCAGTACCTAAAAATTCGCCTGCAACACGCCAATATCACAGACAAAGGCCCTGTCCACACTAATGTGTTTTCGTTTGAAAATGCATAATTTTCGATGCGTTTCGGCCTTGCGTTCATAGTAAGAAGATCGCAAAACGCTGACCCTAGTTCGTCGAAAACGCATACATTTGAAAACGCTCTCCAGGGTAGAGACATTTGAAAACGGAGGCCTATCGTCTTAGTGTGGATAGGCAAAAAACAGAAGCTTTTGAAAACGCTGTCGTCAGTCACAGCGAGGCGCCGACGGTCGCCACAGAAATATCGCGAGCACGTCTGTAGTTAGAATGCGCAGATAATGGTATGGTGTTATTTCCTGTCGTATTATCTACGTTCTTGATCGTGTCAGTGTGGACGGGCGAAATCGCTATGAAAACACTAGTGTGGACACAAAGCTTTCGTTGCGTTTTCGTTGAGAAGAAAACGGAACTTTCGAAAACACATTAGCGTGGACGGGCCAAAGATTATTTATTGGTTATCCTATACTTATGGACTGCTTATTTGAGATTACGGACTGGTTGTCTGTGTTAACTGACTGACCAATGAAGTAGCAATTTTGTTATCCGTGCTTGCCTCTGGCTTGTTCATACTTACCACATCCGGCCTCATCAGAGCCATCTTTACATTCAACTCTATAATCACATCTCTTGTCAGCAGTGATACACGTGCCATCGTTACACCGGAAATTCAACGATGGGCATGGTTTTGGTGGTTTGGTAGTGACAACAGGTGGAGCGGTAGGGAGGGGACCATTGTATGGACGACAGTTTGAAGTCATGGACAAATCATCGATAGCTATGTCACCATCGTAGCTACTTCCAACAACAGCTTCAATAACGACCTGTATAGGATAAATAAATCATTGTTTTGTTTAAAAGGCTCCAATGAGATAATTATGTTGCCACGTGAAATCATGGTTTCGACAAAATTAAGGAGGGGGGGGGGGGGTTAGGTTATGGCGAGGAAGCCTTGTAGGGGAGGTTATTACGATCATTGAGGTGTGTGACTGAAAGTGTGACTGAGCTCTTGGAGGTGAATTATACAATTTTTATTCTCCGCAGAGAAGGCTTATGAAATGTTTGGTAGCCATGTTTAGTAATCTTAACGACACCTCTACGTCATAATAAGTCACCTACGTCACACCTACGTCATAATAAATGAAAGCCGCTATTCCTAATCACAGTGAAATCCTTTTACTACTATCACTTCTTCTACACACACATTACCACTAGAACCACACTTGATATTTATAGCATGCATCACTCGACAAACCAGAGAGAACAATACACCAATCAACTCTACTTTAAAATTTAGTAAGAAAATAACTTAGCTGTAGCAAATAGACATACCTGGAAGGGATAATTGCTTTGTAGAATGACCTCATTTCTTTCCCAGTAGTTACCGACCTGCCCCTTCTGAGTAAAGACTTGTGTAAGAGCACATCCATTACATGGTCTGGTGTAGACGTTCAGTGAGCCAATGTTTGAGCCCAGCATGTGGTAGTACAGACGTAGTCGGCAGGTGGTGTCCCCTGTTGGTGTGTTCGAGTAGAACCTGCTGACCAACCATGCTTTGTCGCCTTTTTTCCTTGGATATGATGCTTCGGCGTAAAGGTAGTAACCTACGAAAATGCATGAATCTTAGCTTCCGTTTTGAGAATTCAACGGTATTTAAGGGGCCCTTAAACCATAAAATAAACTAGCCTTCAAACTTTTTGTAGACCAAGAACACCGCTACTTCCTCTCCCCTTCAAAACAACAACAACAAACAAACAAAACAAACAAACGGCAAAAAAGAATTTTAATACCTGTGGACGATCCATAGGTGTGGTCAAACATAGGTCCAGTATCATAGGAAGCTGTTGATCCACGGTTTCTTGTCCAATCAAAGTCATCTCCCTTAGCCTGGGACCATCGACACAGAGACCATTGGAAGCTACATCTACTATTGTAATTATAACAGTTCCTCTCGTCTGACCGATCACCACAGTCGTCGGTATAATCACAGACACGGCCCGAATCGACACAAGAACCACGTGAGCACCTGAACTGACCACGCCTACACCGTGGGACAACTGGTGGAAGTGCGCAATTTGATAGTGTGATGTCATCGACTGCGATATCACCGAAGACATTGTAACTGCGCTCCGCCTCCAACATGATCTTGAAAGGAGACGAACGTCTAGCGATATAGACGGTTGCTTGTTGCCATTTGTTTCCTGGGATAAAAGGAAATTTTGGATTTTATTCTTAAAATGCGCGGGAAAATATATATTCACTGTAATGCAACTTTTCCGTACCTTTGTTACCATGCATCTCTAACAGTTTGGAATATACAAGTCCGACCTTGACGTACACATACAAGGAACCTATTCCCGAGCCATACATGTGGTACCAGAATTTCATGACACACGTCGCGGCTGATTGCTTAAGGTAACTACTTTCTAGATTGGCCAAACTGAAGGAGCCGCCGTTTGAAGCTTCTACATACATGTACCATCCAAGAGCGGTTCCTGGAAAGCGAGAAGAGAAGGGTGTCAAAATTGTAAAAGTGACTTTCTTGTTGGACTAAAAACGTCTTTCTTTTCTTACCGAGGGTGTGGTCAGTTGTTGGTCCTGTGTTTGAAGAGGGTGTACCTCCTCGATCACGGCGCCAGTCAAACGAACCTTTGCTTGTATCATTCCAACTGCAAGTTCCTAAACCCAATGAGAAGAAAAAGAATCAGACAAACGCATTCTTCAATCTCGTCACAACCATACCTTCCGAGAAACTATAAGCAAATGAGTATATTGTAGTATCGATGGACAAACCTTTTTCAAAGTCGCAGTCAGCGCATCTATTTTCGTCTGTATTATCACCCGTTCCACAGTCATTTACAAAGTCACAGACTTTAGTTGACGGAACGCATTGACCATTTTTGCATTTGACTGCGCACGGGTTTGGAGATGGTGTTGGTGTTGGAGCTAAAAAATGATATTGTATAATTAAGATCGGTTTCAAATGACACTGCGCATGTCGACAATAGGATGTCAGTAAGTCACGAGGTTTTACCTGGGCAGTTTCCTTGAGTGACGGTGACGTCATCGATGGCAATATCGGAATCATATGACGATCCAACGACTGCCTCAAAGACAATCTGTTTTTAAAATAATTAAAAAGAAAAACAATTTGCGTGGATTCTTGCTATAAGGAGGGTAATCTAGTGCACCGTTTCTCAGAGAAGAGAAACATTTTTGACGTAATCACAGTTCTTTCTCCCGTAACAACAGGTTGTAAAAGGCATCGTAGGAGACAAAGGACACTGCGCATGCTAGTTTAACTTCATTTTATTATATCATCTTAGCTTTTCTTGGCTTACCTGGAAATCATCGACACTATTTAGCTGCACTTGCTTCGGCAGCCAATTATCACCACGGTTGCCACTGAAGTAGGCCACTGTTCTCATGTAAGGCCTGCCTGACTTGGGAATATATTTCACTTTGACCCTCAGTGTACCCATACTATTGCCATACATGTGGTACCAGAAATTCAAACACCATCGATAGCTGGAACTAATTCGAAGACGCCCGGATGTAAGGCGCGCAATTTCACCTGCGACACGTGGGGAGGAGGCTTCGATATACATGTAGTAGCCTGAGAATAAGAATTAAGGACGTCAATTACGAGCAAACCAACAATATCTTCGTAAGTATTAAAGTGGATTTCGTATGAATGGGAAACGGTAGAGTGAATCCGTAGTCGTACCGTAGCAGTGCCGTACTTTACCGGAACGGTAACTACAAGCTATGATTGGACGATTTGCATGAAAACAATGGGAAGCCATTTCAGTGTTACGGCACACTTAATCATGAACGTGCGGTAAGTCAACACAGTACGAAAACGAGAGCGGTTTTCATACGAAAACCGCTCTAAAATATAATCCATACCTTGATCTGTACCAAGGGTGTGGTCAGTAGATGGTCCAGTACCAATACTTCCTGTGTGTCCCCTATTCCTCTCCCAGTCAAACTTGTCGCCGGTGACGTCATTAGTGTAGGCACATCGATCTCGTTCAAAGTCACAGCTCGCGGGGTCTGGGCACGGGTAGTTCAAGACGCTAACATCATCGATGGCAATGTCACCTCTGTAGTTTCTTCCACGGATGCCTTCGAAGACAGCCTGTTGGATGAAATACTTTCTTTAGAGCCATAGATTTTTTAATAATTCAAAAGGGTTCAAAAGACAACGAAATGGTGGCTATATTGATGTTACAAATAAAAAGACCTAATAAATATTGTGTTATATGTCACACCAACATTGCCGCGATGACGTTACCCGCACATTACGTCATTTTCCTGTGGTTAGACGTCGTATCATACCTGCCAGGACTGAAGACTCTTGATAGTAATCATTCCCTTATTCCACTTGTTGCCTTGGTTACCAGACTCGGAAAAGAGAGGTTTACCTAGGTTGTTGCCCACTTTCATGTAGACATTGAGTCGTCCAATGCCTGTTCCGTACATGTGATACCAGAACACCAGACACTTGCCATTACCGTTCGCTGCACTGAAAGATGGTGACGTCAGTCTTGCATAGTCACCAGGCCTGCGCGGATTTGATGTCTCGATGTACATGTAGCGACCTAGTATTTAATATTTAAATAAATTAGCAGACGCTATACGTGATTAAATTTAGATGAAGCATAAAAAGCTTTATTTAAGGTAGTTCCAGAGCTTTGGATTTTGTTAATGAATTTTCTTAGGCAAGTCAAAAACCGAGAAAAAAAAAGGGGTCGGGGTCACCGTACTGGTTATAGAACAATACGATGTCGTAAAAGTAGGTAGTTTTGATAATTGGCGGTGATTTTCCAGATTGTTTCAGCGACCAAAAGCAAATCACTGTTCCAAGTAATAGCTGAAAGGTTATTCTAGCATTTTGTTTAGTAAAAATGTTCCATGTGAGTGTGAATATGGTTGAAAGTAAATTCTAGAAGCAAAATTCTACGCAGTTAATAGCCTCTAAATGCGTACAGGGTTGTAAAAATGTGGCAAATTGACGATGATCTCGTCAATAGACATAGTGTTTTTGTTTTCTATATCGCAAGAATAGTAAATGAAGCCTTCAATAAAAGGTAAAAACAGGGGTCACCGTATTATTTCAAGAGTTAGAGAACAACAAAAGAGAAAAGTCTTCGAAAACGAACCCCAAATACAACATAAATAAGCACCTACTTTACACGGTGCACAATAGTTTTTTGTATATCTTTTTCGACAGTTTGGTCGATAAAAAGTTATTTTTCTGCGCTAAAACTAGAGCTTCTACGCTTTACAATCGTTGGCACAATAGTGCTCAGACTCCCCACGTTAAAACCAATATTCTTTAATAAAAGTGCGCGCGCTCGGGTGCGCGCGGGGTATGCGCAGTAGCAAGGGTCCAGAACTGCCTTAATAAATAACTTTACTTGCCCGTCCTTCTTTTCCATCCCCCTCCGCTTCCTCACTAAATATTCTATCTTAGTATATGCAAGGTTACAGGCATAACAAAGAAAAAATCCACACACTCAAACAAAAGATCATTACCAGTTGATGTTCCATAAGTGTGGTCAGCGGCAGGTCCTGTTCCAAAGCTCACTGTCTTACCGCTTCCTTGCGTCCAATCAAAGATGTCTCCTTTGTCTTGTGTGTACTTACAGATGTTGGGATTTTCGAATTGACATTCGGCTGTTTAAAAAATGTAAAGCTAGCTTAAAAATGAAGAAATATTGTTGTTGCCTTGGTTTAGATCGAAATAGGAACAAAGACTTACGAAGAAGCGTGCAAGGGCCGTCAGACACTTTCAAATCATCCAGGGCAATGTCTCCTTTGTAACCAATTCCACGCGTACCCTGTACCGCAATCTGATGGATAATGAAATTATATCGGTAATTAATAACATGGTCATGAAGGGCAGACAGACCGACCGACCGACCGACCGACAAACCAAATCTCTTGTTATTGAACAATGCCAATTTTTATACCTTGAAATTCGAACTACTGCTCATCTCAATCTGAGCATATCTCCATCTGTTGCCTTGAGTACCAGACTTGGTCCAGACAGGTATAGCTGGTAGTTGAGAACCAGTCTGCATGAATACATTTAGGTTATCCACGTGCTGTCCATACATATGATACCAGAAACCAAAGCAGATCATGTTGTTTGGTTTGCCGTTGGTGGAAGGAACGTTGGGACTGACAAGAACAGCTGACGAGTTGGGTGACTGCCAAGATGTCTCGATGTAGACATAGTACCCTGGATTAAAATATAAGAATATATTAATAATGCAAAGGTGCTCATTACCAAGACCTTCTCCGTTTACATCTTTCACCTACCTATCTTCAAAGAAAGACTGGTAACGAACTCTTGAGGCTAGTCTAGCGATGGGATCAAGGATTTTCGCCATCTCACGAACTTAAAATCATCACCATTAACTTAAGTTCGATTTTCAAAAAGGCAAGAGCTAGCTTTCCTACCTCAGACAGTCAGTAATCATTCTTTAACCGTAATGGTAATTAGCTTACGTCAATGAAAGAAATAATACTCAAGGAAAAGATATGTTATCTCAGGTGTTGCAACTGTTTGCATAAAATCTTTTACCTTTCGCACTGCCTGTGGTGTGATCAAAGGTAGGTCCAGTTCCAACAGAGATGGTACTTCCACTCTTTCTGTACCAATTGAAATCATCTTCTCTAGAATTATTCCAATTACATAAGCTCTTCTCAAAGTTGCAGTCATAAATTGATGGAGGTCGGGTCGTGGGGGGTAGGGGCGTGGTCGGGAAGGGGGTTGGCACAGCGGGACCATAGAAACAGTGTGGAACGTTAGGTACAGATCCATCCCAGCAGCAGCTTTTCCTATTGCAGGTCGACTGGCTAATTCCTGGGTAACCGCAGTCACGACGTGCCTGAGGATTGATACTGGAGCACGAACTTGGATGATAGAAGCAGAATGGCACGTTAGGGACACTGGAATCCCAGCAACAGCCACGTGTTCTGACACAAGTTGATTGGGTGATTCCAGGGTAACCACAGTCTACCCTCTGGTTAGGAGTAACAGATGAACAAAGCCCAACACAGTATCCTTTAGTGAACATTATATCATCAATTGCAATATCACCAGTGTAGCTTTTGCCGCGAACACCTTCAATTATGATCCTGTACGGCGATGAAGACACTATAGTCCTTTCAGCTCGCTTCCACACATTTCCTTGAGTCCCATTCAAGTTCCATATCAATGTCTCAATCTTGCCAACCTGCAAATAGACATTCAGGAAAGAGACTGTTCTCCCATACATGTGGAACCACCAAGACATACACCGACCAGTTGTAGGAGGGAACGTTTGACTCTGTAGACGGGCTACGTCTCCAGGCTGTCGAGGGTATGATGTCTCAATGAAGAGATAAGTCCCTAAAAAAGAACTCAAAGCAATCATTCACTGGTATCTTATTTTCCTTTTTGAGGGGCACTTCCCATAAATACAATAGCTTGTTATCCTTCTCTGCACATGGAATAGACCTTTTTATAATTCGCAAAATACCGCTGTACGTCTAGATTTAAGACTCGTTTTTGCAGGGTTAGCCTCATGTCATTGTCAAAATATTCATAAATACCAATGATAAAACGGAGGATAAACAACTATAACAATACAAACACTTTGAAATTCCACGGATCTTCACTGAAACACGTGAATATTCTACACAAAAACGAAGCTTTCCCCGCTTAACAGAGAGTTCGAAACTAGAGCATTGACAATTTGTTTGTACCATGAGAAATGAAAACCATTGTTCATGAAATGTGTCTTTCAAATTAAAAGGAAATAATTTATGGGTCGAAAGAAAGTTAGAATTCACATGACATACCTGAAGCAGTACCAGTAGTGTGATCAGTGGATGGTCCAGTCTGGTAACTAGCTGTTCCTCCACTGCCAAGTGTCCAATCAAAATCGTCTAAACCAACAGATCTGTTTGCGTTGGCAACATTTATCCAGGTACAGAGACTCTTCTGTTCGAAGTCGCAGCTTCCTATAAAACATAATCATCAAACAAACCATGAGAGTTTGTCCAAGAGGGATTGTTTCCGCCATTCAACTTCACTATGTCTTTTGACTTCAATAAAGTATATTGGAATACCTGGAGGAGGACAAGGCGTATCATCCATCCATATGTCATCAAATGCGATGTCTCCCTTGAAGCTTGATCCTGCAATACCTTCAATTACGATCTTAAAGTAAAAAGAAATTTTAGATTACTATTGAGAAGACCATACGGAATTGACAACCGTTAAGCCAATCACAGCACGCAAGGTCACTGATCATCAAATAAAAACGCTTTGGTATTTTGCTTCAATTCCGTGAGTTTTCCATCGTCATATGCTAACTGCTCTATGGCCAAGTTTACTTACATTAAAAGGACTGGAGCTTTGAACAGTTGCTCGTCCATGGCGCCACACATTGCCTTGATTTCCTGTCATATTCCACACTTTAGTACCGAGGGACAGCCCTGTCTTGACGTACATATTCATTGAGCCAATATGGTCGCCATACATGTGGTAATAGAAGTTTAGGCATTTGCCTGCTGTTGCAGGGTACTGGGGACTCAGAAGCCAAGCTATGTCACCTTGCTTGCGTGGCCACGATGTCTCAATGTACATGTAATAACCTGTTGAACATGAATTGGATAATTTGGAGCTATTCTCCATTTTTATGTACGTAAAGCTGAGATGGGAGGGACTCTTTCCTTTAAATTTTGATATAGGTAAAACAGCCAGTATTCATATACACCAGATTTTGTAATAGTTATGCTGAAATGTCCGAAGAGATAACTAGTCTCCATTTCATGTTTGTTCTAATATACACTTATGGGCATGACTGAGGTGTCTTACCGTTCCTAGTTCCTGTGGTATGATCGGTAGATGGGCCTGTCGTAAGTGAAGGTGTACCACCACTGTCTCTCGTCCAATCAAATTGATCACCCTAAAATACGAAAAAATTAAAACATTTCCCCCCAAGACAAGCAAGACAAGCTATCGCATCACTCCAGGAAGATTACCTCTTCTTTTCTTCTTTCGGTTTGTTTGTTTGTTTGTTTGTCTGCTTGCTTTTTCTTTCCTTCCTTCCTTCCTTCTCTCTTTCTTTCTTTCTTTCATTCATTCATTCATTCATTCATTCTTTCTTTCTTTCTTTCTTTCTTTCTTTCTTTCTTTCTTTCTTTCTTTCTTTCCCATCTGACCTTGACTGTAATTGAATTGGGATTTGATTTTGGACTACAAATTATCGGAATCGCCATTGCAGACATTAAGATTTCCTTTCTTTTATTTGCAGAGCTCTTTTCTACTTTATTTGCTTTCAAATATCAACTCCACAGTAATCAAGGTGGGCATTTGACCAGCTAATGTAACACTCACGTGAGTGTGATTCAGAATTGTTTTTAAAATAGCTTACCTTAACGTTCTTCCATCCACACATGTCGCCTTCAAAGTCACAGTATTTGGGTGTTGGACAGTTACCATCAACAATATCAAGATCATCAAGTGCTATGTCACCCATGTAACTGCTTCCTCGGACCCCTTCAAAAATGACGTAGAATGGAGTGTTACTGATCAGATCTACCTGTCCATAGCGCCAGTTATTGCCCTGGGTTCCTGTTCGAGTCCAGATCCTTGGTGGTTGAAAACGAATAAAAAAAGAATTTTAGTAACATAAATTAAAGAATAGAATAAAATAGGAGAAATAGGAATGGAATCGATTGCATTAACGTAATGGAACATGGGATAATGAAACAGATTGGAACACAAATACGTTATAAAACTTCGAAATATGCCGTGCGAAGAATGAACTCACTTTGACTTAGTGGATCCAACTTGTTTGTAGACATTCAGCGTATCCACGTGATCACCGTACATATGATACCAAAACTTCAAGCATTTGCCAGAGCTCCCGGATGTGGCTTGCACCAAGCCGCTGCGCAACCACGCGTAGTCGTTTCGTCTTCGTGGAGATGACGTTTCAATGTACACGTAATAACCTGGGAAAGGTTTTAAAAAAGTTAAAGCAAGTTAACAGTACCAGTCCTTTAATGAGCCCATTTAACAACTTTCAGACCCAAACCCCAAGCGCGGCCACGTGATGGCAGCCATGTGGAATGGCAGAACAAGGGATTAAATTTTCTATCAAATAAAATAGGTCAAGAGACAAAACATTGAAAACTGATCTTAGTTCTGGGGAAATACGTCTACTGTGTGTTAACAAGAATAGAAAAGAAGTATGGATAACTCTGGGATCGTTTTTGCCATCCCACATGGCTGTCGTCACGTGATCGTTTAAGACCCTCTATTCTTTTACTCACCTTGTCTTGTTCCGAGTGTGTGATCCACTGAAGGCCCAGTATTCCAGGAAGACGTACCACCACGATCTCTTGTCCAATCAAATTTATCGCCCTTCAGATTGGTCCACGAGCAGAAACCTTGTTCAAAGGTACAGTTATTGATGATGGGGGGAGGGGTGGTCGGTGGTGGGGTGGGAGGAATCGCTATTGAAGGCAGGATATTGCAGCGGGTGTTGGTAAAGGTAATGTCATCGATTGCGATATCTCCACTGACTCCTCTTCCTTTAACACCTTCGAATACAATCTGAAAATGAAATGGAATCAAGATTCATAGTTGAATCAAAATATCGTATACGCACGAACAACTTTTAGGTACAGGGAGTTGTGTGTGTGTTCGTATAGGAGGAGGACTTTGCACAAGTCTACAAATATGGTCAGCCACTGTCAATAAAAATGAGGACGGTCTCGAATATGGAAAATATATTTGACTAAAAAGCAAAACCAACTAACCAACCAAACAAACAAACAAAAACAAAAACCAAAAGAAAACAAAATAAAAGCAGAAACAAAATAAGAAAAAGAAAAAGAAAAAGAAAAAGAAAAGAAAAGAACAAAACAACAACGACAAAATAAACAAATAAATGAATAAACCAGAGATCATTTTTCGTTACGCCACAGAATTCCTTATCTCACAGACAAGGGAAGATGCTGGTAAATATGACTGCTGATGCGCTCACCTGATACCAGACTTTACTTGTAATAGGCGCCTGACCGTTCATCCACTGGTCACCAAAGTTACCAGACAACGACCAGATCTTCTGTTCAGCAGCCGTTGAGTTACCCGGTCCTGTCTTGATGTACACATTCAGTGTTCCTACTGTAGCGCCATACATGTGGAACCAGAAGGTTATACAACGGCGGGAAGTTGGAGGGAAATCCTCGCTGAGAGTACGAGCTTTCTGGCCGGTTTTGATTGGATAAGAGACTTCAATGTACATGTAGTGACCTGGAATTAAAAAAAAAAAGTAATTAGCGAAGCGAGCGAACGGCAATGGATAGAAAAGATAGACACTTTACGAGGCCTTCTGCACAGGGCATTTGACCAATCTCAGAAAAGATCATCTGTCGAAAACAGCAGGCCTTTTGAAACAAAATAAAGACGTGACTGAAGCTTAATGACAAAAGACGATTTGATTTATTCAAACTAATTCTCGATGCCTTCAGTAAAGCCTTTATCAAATGTTGCAATACCCTTATGGCACGCTTTTCATCTCTGCATACTAAACATTTTAAAGTTTGTTTGCCGTTTAGTGAGGCCTTCCCCAAGGGAGCGTGAGCTCTATTCAATCACTACTGAAGTGATTTGTCATCGTTTGCTGTTTGCTGTTTGCTGCAAAAGGCCTATTCTTGAAAGAAAGATTTCAAGAAATGACATGATGAAATAACAAACAAGACAATATCAAGTGTTCTACTCCCTTTTTTCAACCACCCACCCACCCACCCACCCACCTACCCCTACTTTCTCCACTCCTTTTTTCCTTTTCATTCTTCACTCCCTACACGTTCGATTAATTTACTATTCATCGTCTAAAACCAATAATTAAAAAGAAACTTCTTACCATACTTGGTACCAAGAGTGTGGTCCCTAGAAGGACCTGTTTTCCAGCTGGGCGTAGCTCCAGCTCCTCTCAGCCAATCAAAATCATCTTCCTTAGTTTCTTGTGAGTATGTGCAAACTCCATCCTCAAAAGTACAGTCTCCTGTTTAACAAAATCAAAATAAGGCCGTTGAGTACTGTGCATGCGTCATGCATGACGTACATCTATGGAGAATAGATACTAACCAGGTAGTGGGCATGCGCCATCCTTTAGTTTTATGTCATCAATAGCAATATCGCCCATGTAACTTGATCCTGCAATACCTTCAAAGACGATCTAAAAGAAAAATGATTGTGGAAAGTCAGAAAGGTATCGACCTTGGACCAGCAAGGTAACTAAAAATGTTAAATGTCCCTTTTATTGTACCTGATAGGCCGATGAACTAGAGACACTAAACTGGCTTATCTTCCACTTGTTGCCCAAGTTTCCGGACCGAGTCCACACAGGGTTTCCAAGGTTATTATTTTTCTTGATGTAAATATTAAGCGTCCCGATGTCTTTGCCATACATGTGATACCAGAACCTGAAGCAACTGCCTTTGGTTGCGGAATATGAAGGACTAACGAATCGAGCTTTATCACCTTTCTTTCGGGGATACGATGTTTCGATGTACATGTAGAATCCTAAACAATAGAATATCACAATATTAAAGAGGGAAACAGTGAAGAAAAATTTCGACTTCGATAAAATCTTATTTGCGGCCTAATTATAAAAGGAAGGAAGGAAGGAAGGAAGGAAGTTATTGTACCTTTGGAAGTTCCATATGTATGATCATTGGAAGGTCCTGTTGTCACACTGGGTGTGGATCCAGTGGCTCTGCTCCAGTCGAAGATGTCCGAAGCATCTTGAGTCCAACCACAGGTGGCAGAGGATTGTCCAGTAAAGTATTCGAAAGTACACTCCTCTGTTGAACAAAAAATGTTTTATAATTTGAATTTTGTGCTCTGCGCTCCAATTTCCTACTCGTATTTCGTCTCCTAATCGCTAGCGAACAACGGATCAATCGGCTGCAAAGAACCAATCTTAAAGACTAACTTTAAGACTAATTTTGTGGTGTAAAATAATTATGTAGTGAAAAACTTACTTAATGGTGGACAGCGGTCATTCTTGAAAGTGATGTCATCAAGAGCTATGTCTCCTTGGTAACTAATACCACGTATTCCCTCGATGATGATCTGAATAACAGATTATTACATAAATTATTTATTTAAGTATTACGGTCTAAATTGGAGTTGAGTTACAAATATGCCTTACCGAGTAGTCAGCTGAAGGAGAAAACTGCACTAATCCATTCTTCCATTCATCGCCTTGTGTTCCAACTCTTTGCCATATTAAGGTTTTTGTGTTGGAGATCTGCAGATAACACGCGGTTCTATTAGTTTATAAAGGATCATGTTTGATGTTTAACCCTTTATTCACGTGACCCCACCTCTACCAAGATACAAAAAACATTTTATTAATGTGTTGACAAATGACAAATTTCTCAAAGTCAATTGTAGTAAACGCAGCGGGCGCGTTTCCTGGGGGACACAGGGTAACAAGCTCCCTTACTTACTTACTCCCTTTTTGGGGGGGGGGGGGGGGGGTGGATGATCTACTGAGGTCAGTGAGGAAGACATCCTTATAGAAAGTCTTGTTGTGCCCTTTAAACAAACCAATCAGAGCTCGCGTTATATCTTCCATTACGATACCTTGTAATAGATATTCAGTGTATCTACGTGTGGTCCGTACATGTGGTACCAAAGGCTCATGCAGACGAACGATGAGGAAGACACCTTTGAGATAGTTGGGCTTAGTAAACGCGCAGTGTCATTAGGTTTACGTGGGAATGACGTCTCGATGTACAAGTAATAACCAGCCCCTGGATAAAAATAAATAAATAAATAATCAAAGAGACTCGACGGGCTTCTTGTGGTAACTACCTCGACAAAGGCTTTTTCTGAGATCGACAAACAAGGTGCGTTGTGGTCTAGTTGCGATACAAACAACACCATGGCATTTGCTATCTGACAAAAGGTATCGCCATTCACCGCAAAGCGTCTAGAATCTAAAATATGTTAATTCGACGTTGTTAAAGATTTACCTGTTCCCTTGGTGTGGTCATATTTGGGTCCGGTCCCTGCAGAGGCAGTGCTGCCCTTGTGACGTTTCCAGTCAAACTTGTCGGTGGTATCTTGCTTCCATTTACAGAAACCAAGCTCGAAATTACAGTCATTTCCGGTGTTTCCTGAGCATTAAATTGTTGACGTTGTCTTTAGGGACTGTTCATTATTTATAGTGGGGGTGGCGAGAGAGAGAGAGAAAGAGAGAGAGAGGGGGGAGAGGGGAGGGGGAGGGGGAGGAGAGGAGGAGGGGAGAGGGGGGGGGGGGGGGGGGGGGGGGGGGGAGGGAAGGAAGGAAGGAAAAAGTACCGACTCCTTTTGCCGCAAA
>JAAAQI020017791.1:0-37065 GCA_011800005.2 Stichodactyla mertensii | reverse complement strand
AACAATATCCTATGCATGTAATAGTAAATATGGGCTTTATTGAGTGCTTACCCATTACCCCTTTCGGTCTTACCTTCTATGATTCAACCTTTTTGAACCCGACAACGTTTTTTCAATTTGGTGTATACAATTTAATGAGTAGCTACTTGCCATCTCATTTTCAGTTTCAATCCCTCATCCAGTTGCTTATTTTTTTACACGAGTACGGTACCAAAATGAAACTTACGATTAAAGCACAGCAAATATTCTTTAGAAGGCTCGATTTCCACTGCAAGCATCGCATCTACTGGGTTATTTGTAATGAAGTTCAAGGTGGGATCATCTGCATTCACTAGTTCTGATAAACAAACAAACAAAGAAACATAGCAATTAGACTTGTATTTTGAAAATACCCTGTAAGTGACAGAGCTGTGTACTCACTTTGTGGCTGTGCGTCCCCTTCCAAGGCGTATATAGTGAAGCCAGATACGTATCCCACTATGAGCTTCCCAAATGACACTCCCATCCATTGTAAATTAAAGTTTAGGTTGATATCCTTCAAACAGACAATCAAGAATGTTGATACCACTTGTTAGCAAATGAATAAAAGCTTAACCACAAAATGAAAAACCTTTTTAACATGTACTCGTCTTCGTAGAAACTTTTTGCAGCAACCACTTTGCGCTGACGACCGAGAAAAAGCTGGTACATTTTCAAAGATTGTTTCTGCACATTTCTTATGACGTACAATACTACGCTGAACATAAAAAACACTTACCTTAATTTTGAGGTGCCTGAACTTTGTTCTATTTAATTCGTAAACGATAATATGTCTTTTAATAGCCACGCAAAGGCAGCTGGAGGAATTGGAATGGATGCCTCCTGTAGCAAACATAGAGCAACCTGCGACAAAACAAACCACTAATAAAATACTTTACTAACTTGGTGAAAGCCTTAAAGTGCATATAACCCATTTTGCAATATTCTCAGAATTGATTCTATGTGAAGTGATTTGTTGAAAGACCAAAAAAATTCATATAGTTTGACTGCTGCTTCCTGATGCTATAAAGGTTTATTCGTGCCATACGCTAATGACTGAGACGTATGAGGAGGAATCATTAAAAATACAAAACTAAACTGGTACATAAAAAAATAAAATTTGAAAGCATCTCTGTATTATGCAGGCCTTCTACAAAAATTATAGCTGATTAGTTTGCACAATATACCCAGCATTTTGAAGTAAGAGGAACAATAAATAGGTATAAATTCCTTCTCCTACGTCACAGTCATTAACATATGGCAGGAATAAGCCTTTATAGCATCAGAAAGCATCTGTCAAACTTCATGTATTGTTTGGTCTTTCAACAAATCACTTCACATAGAATCAATTCTGAGAATATTGCAAAATGGGTTATATGCACTTTAAGTAACAGCGCAACGATAGAATTTTACTCTCCGTCTTACGGCAATGCTCTTGCGACTTCTAAACTTAGAAGAACTAATTGCAATCAGAATTGTGCCTTCTGTGCTACAAACATTTATTCAAATGAATTCTGGTGAAATAAATACCTGAATCGTCTTCTTTTTGTTCTTATTTCCTGAGCCAAATGCGTTTGTCTATCAGTATGAGTGCAAGTCAAATTACCTTTGGATTCAGTGATCTTTACTGGTTCTGTATCATGACCATCAAGCGCTGACAACGGATAGAGTCTAATGTGACGATTCTTACCTAGAAAACACCAAGAAGAATAAATGGGTTTTTGACTTACTTTATAGGCATCAACATCAATGTTTTTATCCCCATCAGCGTTGCTTGCTTTGTAGGCAGCAAACAGAGAAAACCCGAGAGAAAAATTGACGATGTAGTTGTAATACCAGATCGGTAACAACAGCGTCAAGACAGCAGGTGTAAATAAATCAGTATCATTAAGGCCCGTTTACACGGGCGATTCTAGCTGCCTTAGCGGTAGTTTACTTGCGCGATTTTGCATCGCAGTGCTTATCGCAGAAAAAAATCACCCGTTTAAGCGGGCCTTTAAGTCACGGCTTCACGAGCGATTTTTTTGCTTGCACTGGTGACGCGATTTTTTTAAAATCACCAACGCGCGGGGTGGCTACACGAGTGACAGATGCTGGCAACAAATGCTGGCGAAAACGGCCGCCCGACGTGGGGACTTGGTTCTGTCAACAAATATGATTTAATTCTCGGACCTCATTGGCTGAATAAACTTTAGTCGCGTCGCGAGTACAAGGGAAAAGTTGCTGAGTGGCTACACGAGCGACAAAGTCCACTGACGAATACGTTGCGAAAAATTCAACTCAATTTCTCGCAACTTTGTTTGGCGATTTTTTCAGCTGTCGCGTCGCCTGTGCAGGAGTGGCTATACGTGCGATTTTCCCGCGCGTTAGCGATTTTAAAAAATCGCGTCGCCAGTGCACGCAAAAAATCGCTCGTAAAGCCGCGGCTTTAAACATTTAGCGCGATACAACATCCAATCCGATCACGAACACAATACTGGGACGTGCTAGCACGGTCACGGTACAGCAAAGTGATGTCTGTTCCGTATTGATCATGAAATCTCGTCTTACCAGATATCAATATTATTAGCTGATCTTCAGGCAACATCTCGACTTGGTAGGCCTTCTTGTTGTCTCCAATACGAGTAACGTCTAAATAGACAGAAGGGATGTGTATGTCAGCATCGATACCATTGAACAGCTTGGACCATCAATTAATATTACAATCTATAGCTTACTTTCTTTCATTAGCTCAAGGCAGAATAATCCATCTTCAGTACCTAGGCATACGCGATCAGTATCTGGAAAAAAAACATAAAACGAATGCTGCATTATTGACGGTATTTTCATAAAAGGGTGTTCTGAGCGTTATGTATTGTTGTTTGCTGCTCTACTTCCCGCAGAGGATCGTCAGTGAATTTCTCGCTCTCATATATTATAATATACGCGGCCAAATAGAAAACCGGCATCTTGAAAACATGTGCTCAGCGGGCTGCAAATGACTCAAGCGGGCTGTTAATGCATTATCAGCATTAAAACTGAATTATTCCTGGTTCATCATCCAATGGATTTTAGCCATTTGGAGAGGTCTGGCCTTGTTTATTGATCACGGGCGCCAATAAATCCAAAAGTCATGTTACCATTCTATTAGCCACTCTACCCAGTACCATCTAGCCATAGAAGAGAGAGAAAATGGCAGAGAAATGGACTGGACAGACGAACAGATTGGGAGTCAGATAAATAAAACTAGAAAGAAAAGCATATACGTACCGATGATTGTTGCACACAAAGTCTGTTTAAGATGAACAATATTTTTATCGCAAACTTCTTTTGCTTGAAAGATTTGCTGAAGGCAAGGAAGAGAACTCATGTTCATTTTTGGTGACGTCTTTTCTGGTCTAAGGGGGAGTCACAGAAATCAAAAGGGTGTAGTTCAAGAACACATTTCCAAGATAGGTTCAATAGCACACTTTCGAGTTTTCGAAAAAGATGCATGAACGCGAGGCTTCGTGCAAATTCAGACTCGGTGGCTCAAAACGGCTAACTTGTTCTGCTGTCACTCTTTTCTCTGTGACTTGTTCGCGATTCACTTGTACAAATAAACTTTACAGCAACAGAAAAAGAAATGTCAGTCGTTACGAGCCACCAAGCGTGATTTCGCTCGAAGCCTCGCGTTCAGGTATCGTTTTCGAGAACACGGAACTGTGCTATTGCCAACCTTTTTCTTGCCTTTTTCTGGCCTGCGTAGTAAGGCAAGGGGTTCTGGCCGGTGAAGGGGACGAGGAGGTTAATGAGGGAGGAAGGGAAGGAGCGCGCTCCCATGACTCACCACATCGATAAATCAACAACACAATGCCCTCACACCACAACAATAAACCATCAGAAACGCAACGATAATAAAACCACAATAAATAGTCACAATAAACGTACTCCAACCACAAACATCTAAACCACAGTTACTATGGTAACATGCACTTAACGACGTAACGATGAGATCGGTAACTTTGGTCAAGAAGTACGTATATGCGGTCCAAGATTTGAAGTGTATAACTAGACCAAAAATAACTTAAGAATTTGTACATTAGCAATCTTTACCGTCTTGGACGTATCAAAATTCTTTTTTAGGATTTTGTGAAGCTCCTGTAGGGCAGTAACCCATTTGACTCGGTCTTTCTCGCTCTCGGTTAGGATCAGCTGAGTTAAGGGTTCACCAGGGGGTGTCATCTGTGATGCGGTTATCTATAAGTAATGCGATATCAAAACAAAACGAGATTACACTACATAATCCATAAGCAATATGAACAAAGCTGGAACTTCTAGACTATGTTCAGTTGCGGTAAACCGAGACTTTTCTTCCGCATGTATTGTTTTTTACCGCACGGTACGTTTTCTATTCAGACATTTTTGAAGAATATAATGTGCGAGTAAGGATGTGCGCAGCTGACGCAGCAGACGAGTTGGATCTTTTTAGTAATGTTGTTGGGCTCCCACGTGATACTGTGGTGGGATTGCTTAAAGGAACTCGCTTATAAAACCTATGGTTTTAGAAATGTCCAAGAGAAATTCAGAGTCCACATTTGTCTTGAGCAAAGATACTGTCTATTTAACTGCGCTCCTTATTTTGCTTGCCCAAAAAAATTATACAAAATTTTACTGAAAAGATTCTTCAGATGTCAGCCTACCCTAAATATACAAGGAATCTCTTTTCTATTAGCATGGATGACGTCACTGTGTAGAACACCGCTAACTGAGAACTCCTCGTCCCTAAAATGTTGATAACAAATGGGGTTAACGTCTGTACTGAATATCATTTATATATTGACTCAAAAAGATACTGACGAGAAAACAATCATCGACATCATCATTACATTTGCATTTGGACGGGTTGTTTAACACAGGGTATACTACCCACCTTAGGCTTCTCCCTTCTCTTACCTCATACCTATGACTTGGGTAGCTGACGGGGATATATGGGTTCTATCTTCGTGTAGAGGACAGTCTACGTAATTCAATAGAAACCTATTGTATTCTTTGTTAGCCACAACAAAAGACTCCAAGTTATACAATAGAACGAAGCTAACAAAGAATACAATAGGTTTCTATTGAATTACGTAGACTGTGTCCTCTACACGAAGATAGAACCGATATATGGGGAGATGTATCTTGTCACCCTTTGCTCTTACCTCATATCTATGACTTGGGTAGCTGACTGAGATATATGGGGAGGTTTATCTCCTGTTACATCGAACAAGAACAGCTTAAAGTCACACACAACTGCAAATTGTCGCATCCAGCCTTTTTTGATTCCACCAGGCTTGGGAATCTAAAGAACAAAACACACAGTAATTTCTGAAATTTCAAATGTCACTATGAATATTATGCTGAAAAAAACATGCTTATGATGATGATGATGATCATGATCATGATGATTATTAAAGAGAAGCATTGATGATGATGCTAGATTATCAGACACAGTGTTCCAAAGTATACATACCCTAACAAATCCATCATATGCAGTTCCAATACCCTTCTCTGGGTCAATGCCCAGGGGTCTACGATTAGCTAAAATGAAAAATATGAAATGTGTTAGTAAACGTGATAAAATACATTACTAAAAAGGCTGTTAAACAACCAAACTATTTTAGCATAGGGAAAATATTGTGAATAGATATTAACATGAAATCAGCTGATACTATAAAAGTCCATACACACTAAGGGTTTTGCTCCAGGGGTAGGTCCCAGGTCATTTTGTACAATTAGTTCACACGAGAGAGCACGCTGTGGGAGCTTGCTGCTTAGTGTGGTCTTGCTGATGATGTTTAACAAGTTTAACATCAGGGAGTGTGAGCCAGGGGCAAAAATTCTGCTCCTGCCATAACCTTTTTCTCCCCATGCAATTACTGGTACACACGAAGGAGCAAAATGATCCCTGAGTCTGCTCCCAGAGCGAAACCCTTAGCTTGTATAGGCCTTTACCATGACTGGGAGGAACTGGACAAACAGCCGGAGCCTGCTCCGTGCACATCAAATGACAAGCAAATCCACATACTGTAAATAAAAAAAACAAACACCACAGTTCACTGTCTGTGAAGGAAATGGTTACGCTGCATATATGTTTTATACTACATTCATTTCAGAATTATAAAAATATTAGTTCCTTTATCTACCAATCTGAAACTTTTGCCAAAAGTACTACAGAAGGTTAATCCAGCAGATCATTTGCTAGAAAAGGTATTTTACCAAATTTTCAGTTCTAAATTAAATTGAATCCATATGGACAGTCCTTTACATTCTCTTCTTTCAATGGAAGGATTCACTGACTACACACCTGGTAGTTACTAAGAGTTAGAATGATTGATGCGATACAGAGCTATTACAATAAGAGTGACATCAGGTATATGAAAGCATAAAAAATCTTCACATTCTTTACTATCAGGATTTGCTACTACCACCAGTAAGCCTGCCTGCTTCACTGCTAGAGAAAGATAACTGTTACTGGATTATCTGATAACTGTCTAAAAAGCACCTAGAAATGAGTTAAAATTAAAAGCCCATTCAGGGGGTGATATAGCTAGGTTACCTTCACAGACAGAGCCTTGCCTCACCACACCAACCATTAGTGATGTACACTGACCACACTTGGTTGGAGTTGTAAATGTTCTCACAGAAAACTTGTGTGAACGTGGCTGCAAAACAAATGCCACATGTCAAAATTACTGACTGGACAGGACACACTGTAGTGGTGGCATGTCAAAGCATTTTTTTAATTGTTTGAGCAGTGATCTTTTTTTTATATAGCGACATTTCCATGCGGCCTGAATTTACACTGTCATATCATTAAATTGAACTTAGGGCATTTTTAGCACAAGACTTACTTGTGGAGCAAATGGAGACACTGATGATACAGAAGTGGTTCTAGTTGAAAAAGTCTGGAAAAAGTATTGTAAATAATAAATGAAAAGGCATGATTCCTACTTTGGACTGAGTTGTACAATGCAATTCTGGATGTGTTATGTCATAGCCAGGTACTTTTACTGGGTAAGTAGCAAACTTGTACTACTTGCAGGGAAAATGAATAATATACATCTTTCTAAGATAAAAAAGAAATTTATTGTACTTACATCTGAAGCATAACTGGAAATAGATCGTTGAGAGCCCTGTCTCTGATGAGAGAATGCATCATTTTCCTGTAAAAGGTTCAAAGATCCATAAATTAAATAAAAAAATTATAACTATGGATACCTAAATGTCAAAAAATCTTTTATTACAAACTTAATTTAGGCACTCTTTTCATTTTCACTTCCATTTCTTTTTTTTCACTTTCTCCTACCCTCTCCTCTCTCACCATCTCTCTGACCTGTCATAACAAAAGAAATTACGTGTGCAATTTTTCTTTTTCATAAAAATAATACCTCTGAGACATGTTCAAGTCTTGAGGGAGAAGGCTGTTCTTTCAGGTAGGTAAAGAAAGGAAGGTCTAATCATAAAAAAATAGTTATGTTAATCTATTCTCAAACACATACAAACCAATAAACACTTAACATTACATGATTGGGGAAAACTAGAATATCAATATCTATTAACAATTAATAATATATCAACTTACCTCCTGCCTTGTGTGTTTCAGCCTGTTTCAGTTGTTCATTTTCCTTTTTGAGTTTTTCCATTTCCTCTTTTAAAGCAGCATAATTTGCTTCGGATTCAGCAAGTTTCCTTAAAATGCAGGAAATTATTAATTTTGAAGACTATATTGCTCAATTTTAAACATTCTCAAGAGGATCAAAAGACAAAGGCATGGCGGCCATGTTGGTGATATAGACAAAAGGATCTAATGAGAAATCTTTTGTTAAATACCACCAACATGGCCACGATGATGTAACATGCAATCGATCAATACACTGCCATGTCATTTGTGGGGAGAGAAAGCCAAGAGATATTCCTATTTGCATGTGACAGTGACTCCTGGCACTTGACTTAACTAAAAACCATTTCCAGCCAACAAGTGAAGGAAATATAGTAGAAAGAGTACTCCAATAAACATCAGAGTACTCTTTCTACCATATTAACTAAACAAACTACACACACACACACACACACACACACACACACACACACACACACACACACACACACACACACATCATAGACAAAAACTTACTTTTCTGTAGTGATAAGGATAGCTTTACTTTTATTCAATTCCTCTGACAATTGTTGTTTTGCCTGTATAATAACATTTTATATTTCATTATTGTGATGCTTTAGTTTTTTTTAATGCAAGCTAAGGATAAATCTACCATCAAACCCCATTGAATTATTCTTCCTAAGAGGGGAAAAAAGCAACAATATTTTTGTTTATAATACTCATGAATAATTAATGAGGCCAAGACAATAAACAAATCATAAGTGTGAAGGAGTCTGTATCTCTGATACAGATTCATCCTGATTTGCATGAACTTTAAAGCTGATTTTCTCAATCAAATTCACACACGTTCACATGTATGCTCAAAATTTTAGTCAAACACGATATAGCTAACCTAGACGTATCATAAGCAATATACAATATGCGTGGCCATGCTGTATTTGATTTACAATCTCTTGCCTTCAGCTCGAGTTTGTAAATCAGATACAGAATGGCCACTCATACTGTATATATTAGTTAATAATAGGCCATTAAACTCACCTGAATTTCAGCTTGAAGGTTGGATTGTAGAGTAAGGATCTCTTGTTTGTCTACTTTTTGTGATCTTCTCACTTGCCACTGATTCTTTTCTCCCTGTTGATGGAGAAAAAAATAATTTGTTTATAAAAGACAACAATAAACAACAAGAAAATTCCTGAAGACTACATGTATTTCTCTGCCTGTCAGTTTCTAAAAATGTTCCAAATTTACATAAAGTGCATTTATTGATATCAGTTTGCCATGTATAATTTCAAATGCAGTTTCAAGGAGACATATGATTGAAGATGAACATTATAATACTGTTTATTTTGTAATAATGTATGTATCAACTACAAGCTGAAAACTACTCTAATGGAAGTATAAAGGCTTAGTCTGCTTTATTAGTAAGCATATAACAATAGCCCCAATCCATAATGGTAAATTATTATACAGGTTCAGCTAAATACTTACTCTTGGTAGGCTAGAATACCCAGATGCTTTCAGTCCTTCTAACTCTTCTGTCATTTTGCTTGCCAATGCCTGTAGATACCCTCTGGCTTCTTTCTCATCACTCACCCTGTACAAGAACAAAAATTTATTAAAAAGATGTAGAAGTGATCAGGGTTTTGCCAGTTATCTGCAAAATGAAAGCAATCAAAGAAAAGTGAAAGAAATGTAACTGAATGTTACCAGTGAATTTAAATATGAAGGTGATGGTTTTACACCTCACCATATGGGGTTCAAAATTCCCCTACCCAAAGACATTACATAATAAAAGGAAACCAATAAAAGTACTCCAAAACTTGTCTAACCCCTAGTAAATTTAAATCCCCTCCCTGTATAATGTAAGTAGTATTGTAAATAGACAAAAATATAAATACCATTGAATGATCTCAGCAATCTGTGCCTCCCAGTGTGCCACTGCATCCTTCTTTTCACTGCTTTCTCTCAGTTCCTCTTCGAGCCGACGCTGAGAGGCTGAGCCTTTCTCAAGAGCTTCTGAAAGCTAAGAAATAAAACAGAAATTGTCAAATCATCCATGTAATTATGTATTCACATACTTTTATGCTAAGGCTTTTGAATGATAAATCAATACATTTTGATGAGAAGCTGTCTGGTTTTACAAACTAAGATGTGTAAAAGCTCATTTGGCAGCAAAAACCTGTGCACAAAAGTATGCAAACACATTAAAGGTGGTCATTCTTTTGCACATTGCACTGTAAAATGTAACAATAATCAAAATTTATAAGAATTGGAGGCATGCATTCAAGTGTTTAAAGTACTGACAAGCAATTTAGACAACAAAATAACTAGAAAACTACGTACCTTGTCCACTTCAGCTTGGAGCTTCTTGTTTTCCTCTTTCAACAGTTTTCTTTCCCTCTCATTCTTTCTATTCATCTCTAACGTCATCTCATGCTGTTCTCGTTGACTAAATTGTTAACCAAAAGGAATAGGTAAATAAATAAATAAGAAAAACTCCAGTATATTTGACCAATAAGGCAGCTACATTGCTAAAAACATGTACCAGTATTAGACATAATAGACTAAATTATTTATGCCTAGTTTTTGTTTCTTTACCTGTCAAGTCTTGTTTCATTGATTTTAGAACTCAGGGAAGCAACCTAGACAATTTAAGAAAAAATTGAAGGTAAGGTATACCATGATAACATAACCATTGACACTGAGAGCCTAGAGTACCTCATTTTGAAGAGCCAATCGACTGGTTTCGGTATCCATTAGCTTTTCTGTTAACTCCTATTTAAAGCAACAACAATGATTAAAGATCTTATAAGTAAAAAATTATGGAAAACAATTATTGCTATAACATATTTAATATATAACTCGTGCTCTGATTGGCTGGCTACCTATGAAAAGAAATGGATGGTTCATGGTGATAGTGCCACTCACACATGCTGATGTCAAACCATTTCCAATTAATCTTTCAAGCCACTTTCTTCTTCACATAATTCTTCATTTGTAAAATTTCCCATAGAAAACGTTTTTTTTGATGATTTTTGAGAGCATTTTTAAAAGTTTTCCTCTTCCAAAATGGCTGAATGAATTTTCAAATCACAATGTTTTCTGCACACACTAGGACATTTTGTAGAAGAAAATAGAGAGCAACTCTTATGCTACCATCGTGCTCTCCCAACTATCCGCATGCATCCAGAACTAGATTTATGCACACTAAACATTGACCATTCCTTAAATAGTTGGTAATTTCTATGGGAAAGGATCTAGGAAAGGATTTTGATTGGAAATATTTTCTGTGTACCGCAGCAGTAGTTCCAAACAACATCTACAGTATACCTCCCCCACAAAGGGTCATTTAGATTTCTAAGGTGTAGAGAGGGTTTTGGAGAAGAAATACCAGCTACTGGAGGACAAGGATTGAGAAACTGAATATTGTTTTTTCAGGGATTCTTCAAAGTCAAAGTACATAACACAATTACAAGTTGTACCATTTTCAATTTTTCCCAAGATGATCTACATAATTTAATAATGGTGGTGATGCTGTGAAAGGTCGATAATGCTAAGTGTGCAAAAGTGTGACCACATTTAATGTATTCACATACTTCTATGCACGGGCTTTTGTACATTAAACCAACGCATTTCGATGAGAAGCTGTCTGGTTTTTCCAAATAAGGTGTGTAAAAGCTTGTTTGGCAGCAAAAAGTCCGTGCAAAAACTATCCAAATGCATTAAGGGTGCTCATACTTTTGAGCATTGTGCTGTAACATGGCAATCATCAGACTTGCCTTGACTTCAGATGAATGTTTGAACTTTATCTGCTGAATGGTCTCTTCACTCTCCAGTTTTATACGATCTATATCAGCTTTGAGTCTGGAATATACGTAAAGAAAAATTAGTGATGTAATTACCAATTAACTATGAAAGTGTTAATAGGAAGAATCTACTTACTTGGAAATCTCTTGCTGTTGTTCTTCAGCTGTTGTGTCTGATGGGAAAGGTCTTCCAAGACTCCTTTGTTTTGCCTATCAAAAAATCAAAAATCCTCTTGTATCAACTTTTTGTTGAAACCTTTTCCTGTCTTGTAAACAACAATTATTAATCATAAAATAGTAATTCCATTAGTTTACAGGGTCTAATGATTCTTTCAACTTAAAAAGCAGCAGCTTAAAGCAACTAAAAACCAACTACATCTGTTATGGGATATTAGAAATTAAACATAAAAAATCAAATAGAAAAGTTCTTGTACCTTCAGATATTCAATCTCTTCTTCAAGCTGCTTAGAATACTGTAAAGTGAGAAAGATATTACATTTTTCATTTTTTCAGCACAATTACACTTTACATGGCAACATAGTTTAGTGGTTAAGTGGGTAGGACCTTAAGGAAACTTCTTGAGTCCATAAATGGTAGAAGAGCCAATCAAATGATTAGCAACTCAAGCTGAATACCAAAATAGACACTGACACAGGATAATGGTTGTTTCATTATGTTAATGAAGTAGATGAGTGAAAATAACCAAAGCAATGGAATTAAATTTTACAAATATTTATTAACAGATGCAAAAAAGTATGGAAATATACTGCTTTCTTAAACCCATAAAGGATTTTGTTTTGGAACTTTGCATGAATACTATAGTTTTCATATACAGTGAAAGATAACAAATTATTGTATTTATATAAAGTGACCCTCAAAGTCAAGAATAAGAAATTAATGAATTCAAATGATTACAAGCAGCTTTCTTAGCAGATTTAGTAGGGGGGCTTTGCTAAGTATTTTTTAACAATATCCTACCTGATCACTTCTTAGTCTAAGTTTCTTTTCTCTGTTAGCATCAGATGTCAGCTCTTCTACTTGAGAATTTAGCTGTTTAACATTCAATAAGTATCACAAAAATCACAATACAATTTATTAAATCTTGTTTCCATAAAAGGAATAAAATGAGTAGGAAGATAGGTAACTGATATCAACACAATCATTACTGTCATTACTGTGCAATGCACACTACTATAGTCACCCAATTAATTTTTTATAAGTTTAAGTAAGCCAATCAGATAGCAAGAATTTGCCTGGCAGCAGATACATTTGCATGTTAACTCACTCAGTCATGAGAGTACTAGTTGTATAAATTCTTACTATCTGATTAGCTAACTTAAAAAGATCTATTGGGTGGCCAGAGCAGTGCACATTGCACAGTAAAGTGTTTATGTACCTCTCTCTTCTTTCGGTCAGCATTTCTTACTTCCAAGCGAAGGCTGTCAAGCTTTTGTAATGAACTCTCTGGTGAATGAAAAATGTAATGTGGGTGTAATGATTGCATTTGCATTGCCACACATCTTCATCAAAGAGAATCATAGTTCATAATTCATGTACCTAGTTCTTCTTCTTTTTCTCTGACAGTTCTTGACAGTTTAGTCTTCTGGGACCGCATGTCTGCTAGTTTATCATTAAGTTCACTAAATTCAGCCATAGCAAGTTTCCTTTGACTCTGGGCTTCTTTCAGCTCTTTTTGTTGGGAGGATATTTTTTCATTGGCTTCTTGGAGAACCTGTTAGTAAAAATGCTTCTCACTTAGGTTGGTGTTATACATTGCACAGCACTGAATTGAGGGGCAGAGTGGAGTGGGAAGTGAACATTTAATCACCTTCACTTCTTGTACAAAACCATCTATATCTTTTCAGAGGGGGCTAAGAGAGACAATAGAAAATTTAGGGGAAGAGGTCACCAAAGTTTATTCAAGTAGAATTCAAAATGCACCAGGAGCAAGGATAGTTCAGTTGGTTAGTGTGCTACCTTCTGTGCATGAGGTTTGAGTCTGATTCCCAGTGACCTCGCATCCTCATTTTGACTTCTTTCTATTCTGTATAGCTTTAATTAGCTTTAAATACCCATAAAACGGAGCACTAATGGAGAGAGCGGGTAAAGGGTGCACCCTTCAAGTGCTTTTTACGTGAGCCCCTGGCTTGGGAGAGTTGGGCAACCACTCCCCATGTTATTGAAGTAAAATAAATTACCTTTACTTTTTTTACCAGCCTCCCTCCCCTCCCCTAAATAATGACTGGTTCCTTATAATTGAAATTGTATTTCAAGCTGATTTAATTTCCAACAAATCTAAGAATGAGTTTACTAACCCTTTCCAGGTCTTCTTTCTCTATCTTGATTCCTCTATTCTCTCTTTCTAGTGATCGAATCTTAGAGCTCATGTCTGCAAAATAAGAGGAAGTCATCAATGAGCTTGTTACTGTAACATGAGAATGCCATATCATGTTTTCACAAGCAGTGCATTTTGTATAACCCTGTATCTTTCTTTACCTTCACTTTTTGATTCAAGATCTTTTCTTGTATTTAAGGCTTCATTTAGTTCCTTTTCAAGCTCCATAGTCTGAGCCTCATCATCTAATTCAATAGAAGGGTGCAATTTAGCAATGAATCAACCATTCAAATAAAATAAAAGATAAATTATTTCTAATCACCCAAGACACATAAGTTTTTGCTTATTACAATCCATATTTGTACTCAAAAATAAATGCAGGGCCCCTTAAAGTAAATGTCAGGTAATGCCAGGGCAATGAGGTAGAGTTTTAAATATACATTGTATGCTGGTTGTGTCTAATCCTGAATAAATGCTGGGTTTAAATAAATGCCAGGTCTATAAGGTTGAGTTTTAAATAAATGCCAGGGGTGTTTAATCAAATGAATATGATACATCTTGCATGGGTAAAACAATTTTTTAGTTTTCATGGATTAAGTATTTGTGTAACAGATTAGAACCAAATGTACATTTGCATTAGAAATGAGTAAATTACAGGTTGACCTCATTAACAAAAAAATCTGCAAAAAACGATGAAAAAACAACTTGTAAATAAGAAAGATAAAAACGATAACCTGTTAAAATGTTAACTGGGATTCTTTTATTCTATTGATTTATGCCTGCCTTTTTAATATTACTGACCTAAGATCTTCTTCTTGAGAGAAGCCACTTCTTCTTTTAGTCTTCTTACTTCTAAGGCATCCACTTGGTCTTTCCCTGATTCATTACTCAAGGCAGTAGATTGCTCATGGACAAGCTTGGTAGATTCTACACAAAAGGACAAAAAAAATGAAATAAAATGAATTTCTTATTGGAAAAGCAGCAACCTTTTTACATATGGAAAGTAAAAGGGCAACACAAACCTATATGTTTTCATTGAGTTGTATTAATTATGTATTTGCTATTCAAAAACCTTGTTTTTTACCTTGGAGTTTTCTTGCAAGATCACTTTTCTCCCTTTCCATTCTTTGGATTCTTCTTTCATATGCTTCAACTGAGAGAGAACTTGGTGCTATAACAAAATATTACAATCATTAGACTAAATTTATCTGCATAATTCAAATAAATTTGTTTGATGCAGTAATTATAACATTTGCCTTTGTGAGGAACAGGTGTCATGGCAACCTACTTCATTTTATAAGCCAGTAATTCTCTTAGAACAGATTTGGTATGACTGTGAAAAGCTCATAGCATGGACATGGTCATTTAACAGTCAAGGCATGGCAAGGCATGCTTACTACTGCATGGACCATGCTTCAAGCTTTTCACAGTCATACAAAATCTACTCTACTGGTAGACATGGCAGTGAGGGACAATTTCTACATCACCGCAAAAAGTCATGGCACGAAACACTGTCAATGTATTGAATTAACAACATCTGTTGATCCAATCACAGCTTCTTGAAATGAGATCACTGCTCATCCAATGAAATTGATATGAAATTGATATTCTTGTTAATAATATCCCTGGCTCTGTCAGATGGCACTATCACAGTAACACATCTATACCACGCATTTTTTAAGACTGACATGAAAACTGCTCAGTAAAATTACACTTACTATTGCTAGCTACTGGGTGTAGAGTCACTCCACCTTTTTGTACGTCATTCTTGTTAATAATATCCCTGGCTCTGTCAGATATAGAGCTGGGGAATAAAATAAAAAATTGAATGAATAAAGAAATATTGTTTTAAAGTAATAAAAGCTTGAATGCCAGTATCATCTACCAATTAAATCATTACATAGTGTTCCATTACCTTCCCTCAGTGTAAGTGAAGCCAATAAAAGGAAGATGGTGGCCAGTGAAGGGAGATACAGATGATGGTCTGTTAGCCTCCTATGAATGGAAAGGAATGGGAGGGTGAATGCAAGGGGAAATGAAAAAGAAAATGGAGATGAATAAACACACTTGCTCCCTTTTCCCCACATTTTTTTTTTTACAAAAGATTAATACATTTTAATTATTATCTTACATTTGCTTTGGATTCTTCAATGTCAACATCAAAATTTGAGGTATCATCTGGACTATTTACTTCTGGGATATATGGTGGGGACACTAATAACAAGAATACCAGTTTTAGTTACACAAATAAAAATATCTTTAGCAACACTTGTGAAGTGTTGTCTTCATAAAACTTTCTTTTTGTTTCCTGCTAAAATTTCCAGCTACATGTTACTACTTCTTACAGCTATATAATATTTCATTAGAGTAGTTTTATCATGACTGTGAAACATCAAATCAAGCTGCACAATCATGGTACAGAATAAGAAACATAGCACTAATTAGCAATGAGAAGAGTTGCATTTCACTTTTACTATGATTTTTTCCACCCCCTTCCATACAAGATGCAAGATATAGTCAGGCCCCTCCCCTTGAATTGATAGACACTAAAAATGCACTCCCACCCCAAAACACTGTGCAAATTTTTTGATAAATGTACCCTTCCATTTTGAGGTAGATAAAAATGATGACCATCCCCTTATTTTCACTCCCTTCTCTAATTTAGGATAAATCCTAATAATCACAGCTCATCCAAAGAAAAAGTTGTATATGGAACCATCAAGAGTTTTCACAGTTATACAAAATAACCAGCTCTATATAAACCCTTTTATACAAACTATACTTACTATAATGAATATTATCCCAATCGATGCCTTCAAAGAAGGAGTGGTTCTGAAAATCTTCTAAACCATTCTGGCCAAACCTCTGTGAAGCTTTGCAACATAACCTAAAAATAATAATTTAAATCATATCACATTGTACTTATCTTTGTGCAGAAATTATGAATATGTTCCTAAATTACAATAACCTTTTTTTCAACTGTTTATACACTACCTTTGCATTAAATCTTTAGCATTATTAGAGACTTCGACATCTGATGGATAATTGAACTTTCCCTGGTGGAAAAGAATGTTATTAGTATTCTACTTATTATATTAATATTATAAATCAATAACTGCTACAGAAAAATCTTAATCTTAATTTCATAATAAATAAACAATTAACCTCCAACCAAACTTAAAATGGACACCAATACCATATGCAAGGCCTTGCCTGATGGTAATTTAAAGGAATTTGGAAAGATTTATAAGTAAATACCAATACTGGTACATCTTTTCACATTCCTTTTAATTGCCATCAAATAATGATTTCAAGTTCAGGTTGGAGTAGACAGAATGCAGTATTTTTTCAGTTTTATATATGCCAAACTGGAATTGTAACCATGGTTTTGTAGTAAATCTTGGGCCCTGCTGAATCCAAGATTGAAATCATATTTTCTAAAACACTGAATTGGATATATCAATGTTTATTATTTTAAGGTTCTTACTGTGTGTGCCATGATCTTGCTGTATGTTTCCAATAAAGACTCTGCATAGAATGGTGTTTCTCCAAAAAGCATTTCATACATACAGACACCAAGTGACCACCAGTCACACTCCACACCATACTTGCCCTTTCCATCTTCCATCGCCTGTGAACATAGATATTTATAACAATCAACAACTAACCAATCGTGAAATGACTGCATTTAAAATAGACATAACATGAACTCTGATTGGTAATGAAAAAAAAATGAACAAAAACAATGAGTGACTTGAGTCATTTGTATTTGAGCATGAATTGCAAACATTTTTTTCAATTTCAAGTTTGAAAAAGCTATGAATCCAAAAGCAAAACGTCACATTTCCAAGCAATATTTTTTTGACATTTCCACAGGCAGTGTAGATGATTTTGACAGCTATTTTCAGTTGGTTCATGCTCAAATGCAAATGCCTGTGCAAAAATTTTGTTTTTCTTTAATGTACTTCTTTTTAAGAAAACATTACACTTTGCATTTTCAGCTTTTTCAAGATCCTGATCTTAAAACATTACACATGTTTACAGCAGAATATATAAACCTGGATAATCATTAAAATTTCACTTTTGTGTAAGTAGTTAAAAAGTTTGGACAGTCAACAACAATCACTTTTGAACTCACCTGAAGGATTTCAGGAGATATATAATCTGGTGTTCCAACAGCTACTGATGAACAAACCTAATCCAAGAGAGGTAAATAAATAACTTACCCATGGCATATTTAATTGTTTCTACACAAAACACAGACATGTATGAATTTATTTTTGTCCTAAACTAATTTAGCCAATTCATTGAAAAAAACAGCAATCCATTAGTTTTGGGTTCTTTTCAAAGAAATGCACTATTTTTACTATTTTTGAAATACAACATTTATATAACATATAAGTAAAGTAATGATATAAGGTGTATATGGGATAACTGTACATTATAATTTTAAACATGATGATCCTTTTTCTACTGCAAGCATTGTGCATGGTTTTGCCACTTATTCTCAAGTTTACTATTGGCCATGACAGACAGCCTTGTTAGCAGGGGCCATGGAGGGGGAGGGGCTGGCCCTACCACTTTTTTTACCTGGATTTTTTTTTAGGGGCTCCATTTGTCCTGGATTTTTTTCAGGGGCCTCAGGTTGTTATTTATCGTAATATGTGTAACAAAAACTCTACTTGTTGAATAAATGGTGAAAATGGTGACCGTTAATGCTTGTTTTAATTTTGAGAAAATTTAGCCCTACCACTTTTCAGTGTACTCCACGGCCCCTGGACAGAATATGGCATATGAATTAGAACATGTCACTTATACTCAAACACTGATTACGGTATATATAAATGTTTAAGGAGACTTACAGTTCCATCTTTTGCAAGCTTTTGACATGAGCCAAAGTCTGCTAATCTAATATGTCCACTGATGTCTAGAAGTACATTGTCTGGCTTGACATCTCTATTGGAACATTAAAAGTAATTTCATATAACAAAACCAGCACATCAAGCATTAATAAGTAATACCACGGTAAAGTATTTTATACTTTTGTTTTCTATTCTGTTTTGCATTGTATTCTGTAATATTTTCCAAGTACCCCAAGTAAAAAATAACAGATATCTTTTCCAGGGAATTATATTTGTAACACCCAAGTTATGAAAACATTTGTCAGTACACAATAGTATAGCTCCCATCTAATAGTTATCTTATAGTCTTACTGATAAACACCTGTCATATAAAATATGACTAAATCAAGGATTGTAATCATAATATGACAGCTTTCTAATCATTATGCTTTTACTGAGGTGATATAGGTACTTAAATATAGGGGAATACTAAAATGCTTATTATAAGAACATTTAAGGTAACTTTTAGTTCTGTTGTTGCATTGCCCAAAACATTTAATATCTGCAGCCTGTTGTTTGAGGTCATGCAGAGACCATGGAGGAAGGATCTTTGATTGTTAATGATCTCTCTCATGAGAGCACAGCAAATGAGTGAGAGATATTCAACATGAGAAGATAAAATTTGTATCTCCAAGCAGTCATGTAATGTTCTGTTTATTTTATAAATATCAATGAAATATCCAGGATCAAGGAAAAATTTTAAGGCCATTTGTGATTGGTTGAAATGAGGGTAGTCATGGCAACAGTGATCCTCACATGTGCAAGATAAAAATGATACATTTACTGCATATGAAGTATTAAAAACAAGAGAAATCCTGATATTTCATTGATATACACCAAATTGAAAAAACGTTGTCGGGTTCAAAAGGTTAAAATCATCGAAGGTAAGACCGAGGAGGATTCTGGGTAAATAGTTCTTAAGGCCCATAATATGCATTGTGCATTCCTATAATTCTCGAGAGTTCAAAGCAATACTTGAGAGTTGCAACAATATCCTATGCATATAATAGTAAATATGGGCCTTATTGAGTGCTTACCCATTACCC
Source organism: Stichodactyla mertensii (assembly GCA_011800005.2). Classification (NCBI taxonomy): domain Eukaryota; kingdom Metazoa; phylum Cnidaria; class Anthozoa; order Actiniaria; family Stichodactylidae; genus Stichodactyla; species Stichodactyla mertensii. The sequence continues at coordinate 17,338 of JAAAQI020017791.1, read as the reverse complement.
CTTTCAGTCTTACCTTCGATGATTCAACCTTTTTGAACCTGACAACATTTTTTCAATTTGGTATACACACACACACACACACACACACAATAAATAGAAATTATTACATGTTAAGAGTTTGATTTTGTTTTTATTTTTAGTTTTCTGTCATATCATGAACAAGCGAGTCGACGAGCAAGTGAGCAACAATGTGATATGGAAAATGAGTGAATAAAAATGATATCAAGCTCTTAACATGTCATAATTTGTTTATTACACATTTAGGGTCAATATTATAACACAGAAAAATATTTTATTGTTCAAAATATCACTGGACAGTTAACAGTGATGTGATATTGTATTATTTCACTGATGTGGTTTTTATTCACGGCTTTATCACACAGATAATCGACCCTAAATATACAATAAAAATTGATATTGACCTGTCCCCTTCACACTAGCATCATGTACGCTGGCAACACTACTGTATTTATTATAAGGAAGGTATGCAAAGATGATCTCTAAAATGAAATCTACAGTAGTTTCAATTGCTCTTTACCTGTGGACATATTCCATCTTATGTATGGCTGATACTGCTAGTACTACTTCAGCAATATAAAATCTAGCCAATTCTTCTGGAAGATGATCCTCATATTTACTGAGCAAAGTGAGTAAATCACCCCCGCTATAGTAATCCATCACAAAGTACTAAAATAAATAAATAAAAATAAGACATGCATCAAAATAAACTACAGCACTCAATACTAGTTGACATACAAATGTCAATAGTGCAGCCTTTAACAGTTGACATGAAATCTTGTTCCAATCTAGCTCCAGGCACTAAGAATGAAGATAAAATCCACTAAAACAGAGTAAGAGATATCAGAAAACTAAGATAATGAGAGGTTTTTATGTAGCAGTAAATGAAAATGCAAGACCAATTTAACAAAGTTGATGGGCTATGTAATTACTGAAGTGGTAAATTAGTATTGTCAGATAAGCAGATTTGACAGGTTGTCAATATCATCTAGCCAGAAGGTTTAACAAACATTGGGTAAAACATTCTAGATAATAGAATTCACCATCACAAAAATAACTTAAAAAAAAGATTTTGAAATTATTATTGTTTATTAATTAGAGTCATTTATAACAGAAATGAATCTATAATGACATTAAATATTTTTTGTATGCTCTTATACCACACTAAATCACACAAGTGATTTTTTATGCCAATTGTTGTCAGTAAGCCTTTTTTAATTCCCTCATACCTGATTGCCCATGATTTTTTTTCAATTTCAAATTATTTAATTCCTGTACTAGAAGATGCTAAATCAGACAGTATTTCTGAATTTCTAATAGGTTTCAAACATTATTTTCCTAGGAGATGAAAACACTTCCAAATTAGATTTCAAAGGTCTCATTATGTTAATATGTTTGAAAAGAAAAACAACTTATGTCCTTGAGACAAAACAAAGCATATTTGGAATCTTATCTTAAAAACAATTTCTGCTTCATTTCTTAATTTTGAGTCCTTTTTTAATTATCATGTCTCTGAAATTCTCATATTGGTATACGTCTTTAGAAATAAATTTATCTTTTCAAAAAAATTCATGTAAATATACAATGTACCTGTGTACCTTTTGAAAATGCTTTAATTTTTCTTGCTTTAATAAAGTTGGTAATTTAAATATTCTTTTTGAGACCAATGCCTGTCAAGCATCTTTAAATATTGACCAAACTTCTTTGGTTGACCTAACAAAGGTCATCTGAATGAACCCGCATTAACAAAGGTGTGGCACAGGAGGTTTGACCATAATTATTACATTTAACATCATGCTTCATTGGTCAGCTTACCAGATAATCATCATCTTGAAAGGAATAATGTAAAGTAGTTATCCAGCGCTTGTCACCATAGACCAAGACATCTCTTTCTTCTTTGAAGCAAGCCGTCTGAAATATAACAACATGATTATGTCACTTGTTCAACAACAGTTTACACATGTAACAGATTTGAAGTCACTGAAATAATACTACCAGCCATTACAGAATCACATGAAGGAGACAAGTCCAGACATATACTCTTATTTCATAAATGTTGTCATAGCTAAAAGCAACAAGCAACAAGTCAAGACCAAAGGCAAATGTCTCTACACTGTTGTATTAGCTGAGTTTTCACAGGAACACATTTGAACCTGGGGAGCATAGCAGCCTGCAATTATAAAGACTAAAATGACTATGTCTGAATGAATGAACTGCAGGACAAATCACAAAAGTTCCTGCTGTCTTGACTGCTTGTTGCTTTCGGTAGTGAGAAAATTAATTGAAATAGTTGTATACAATATGCAAGGAAATGCATATTGCACAACTTCTTTCTCTGTCCACATCATTCAGTATCATAAGATGAATGGAATAATTTGAGACTTGTTAAATTTGAATGGATTTATTCAGAAGATTAAGATTATCATCTAATTCTTCAAATTATCTCTTGCAAGCATGAATAAAGGTCATAACATTATACAAGCAAAAACAAGAAAAATGTGACATCTTTTACCTAAAATAATGGTATTAATTAAAATAAAGAGCACATATGTTGCTATCAAGTGACATGACAGATTGAATATTATATCTCTTACTACTGTATATGCCAATTAGAAAAAGATATCATAAACACATGCTACATGTGTATCAAATATTTTAAAAGAAAGTGACAAATTTTCCACCAACCATTGTTTTTGTTTTATTATTATCAATAATATTTGATGTGAAAAAAGTGAACTTAAGTTAGCAAACCATCAACTGAAGCTGCTACTGTTATTTTAACCCTTACGGAAGCACAAAAAGTTATTTTTAAAGTAGGTTGATTTTTTATGACACTAAGATTAAAAAAAATTAATGGGGCAAGGAATAAAGGCAAAGCTAATGTAGAGAGCTTACTTTTCTTAATTATAACCAAATAAATAATTTCATTTTTTAATGAAAACTAATTTCAGTTACCCAAATTGAGGTGGTATGCAATGGATAATAGTTTTTGAAATTACACAAAGTCTACATATATCAAAGGAATTTGACAAGGAAATATTTATAGTGTAGAGCACTTTGATTCCTTACTGAAGGTAGAACTAAATTATACTTAATACAATACACACATACTGTACTTGTTACCTGCACCTGCTATTATATAATATATCCAGACCTATGCCTGATATATATTTCCAGACCAATGCCTGATCCTTCTATTTGGTCACTAGACATAGAAAACAATGATTACCTGTCTAAAATAATGCTTAAAAATACTTCAACATATACAACTCTTAATTGCTTAAGGATCAATGTGCAAACTACCAGGCTTACACAATTTATCTCTTTGGTTCACTTTACATCAAAATGAAAAGATTTTCTAAATAATGATGGAATGGGAGGCAGATGAACAAGCCAAATATGATGACAAGAATGGTAGCAAATTAAGCTGGTCACGACTTCAAATTAGCATTTTTTGGCCTAAGCTGAGGCTATCAGACATCACAAAGAAGGGCAGCAAATAAGAGAGTACTCTTATGGATAATCACAGTAAATAAAAACATAGCCAAAATAAATTGATCTCAAAATACAATATTATAAAACTGTTTCAGTCACATAAAGCAGTGGTTGGAGTTTGACTTATAAACAGCAATGGAGAATAAATCCTGAACATTTACCACTGGAAGTAATGTTATTATCAAATAAACACAGATTCCAATCAAGAGCTTAGCATTATTGCTAGGATTTTTTGTAATTCAAGAGTGAAACACTACAGTACTTTTAACAATATGGGAGAAAATAATTAGGATCTAGAATGTGTAGAGTAAGATAAAAGGTTTAAGTAAAAGAATATTGTAAAGAAATGCTCCATTGAGGTAAAACCCAGAACAGATTGGAACTTCCTTTTAATGCCAGGTATTCGCATTAGAGGCCACAAATTGAGCAGATTCAACAGGTTAGTGCGTACTTTACAACAGTGAAGGCCACAGATATATAAACTAGAAAATGTACTAACATTTGAATAAAATAATGATTAAGAAATGTATCAACAACAACTGGTGGAACAAAGAAATTTCTCAAGATCTAATGGTCCGTAACTTCTAGAATGCCTTGACCCCATCCATAGGTACACGGTATATATTATAGTTTAACCAAAAAAAACTTGTTGGTACAGACTGATACAGCTTACAATTTATGATTAGAAAATCCACGAGTAAAGCAACTAAACCTCCACTGACTCAAAAAGTCTGTGTTTAAGTGACACAAGCGCAGTGGAACAACTACATTTTCTCTTGGTTTACTTAATAAGTATTAATAATAATAAAAGTCCTGGTTTGTTGATTCTTACGTAGACACATTAAAGGAGATTCTACTCGGAATTCGAATCGAATATAATCCTCGGAAGAATCAAAATTTGGAAAACAGAGCGAGTCAGCTCTCTGCTCCAATGACTAAAATCAACTATGTTCAACTAGCACCTATCAAAAATGCTTTAAATGATTACAAAACATTAGAAGGAACAAATCACAAATCGAAATTAGAAGTCTTTAGTTCACAAAGTTTTCCTTCCTATAAACTCTTCTTAAAAAATCTGTGTATGAAGAGGCTTTAATACCGGCATATTCGTATTGTCAGACCTTTGTACAGTTCGACACGGGAAGATAGCTCCTTTCACTAATAATAAATGAAGTATTTTTTATTACATTTGAAGGAAAGACTCAAATGCCGGCCCGCAAATGAGGAGAGAATGAATACATGCTGTGAATCATTTCAACCTTTCCAATATCAATAGGCATTTTATAAGAAGCACAAAACAGCAGTGTTCAGGAAGGTAATGTTATGGAGTGTTTTGGTAGAGACGAGCTGAATGAATTGTCAAATCTTTCATGCCGAAGTTAGTGTGATTACAAAGACATCCAGACGTGAGACGCGCTATAAATAATTTCAACGACGATGGTACACTGCCATAATTGCGTTTTACAGAAAGAATAAAGCCGGAGGTAGAATATAATAAAATGTATGCATATTTCCAATACAAGGAGAGGCATTTTTATAGAGGTTTAATATGCGAAGACTTGACTCACCTCGGCTCTCTTGAGCATTTCCCATTTGTTGAGCGTTTTCATAGCGTAAATTCTATCAGTGGATTTGAGTCGAACCACAGTTACCTAATACCAGAGACAGAGTAAAAGCAAAGCTATCAGCCATTTGGCATTTTCAAGTACTAGTCAACATAGTCAAGAAATAAAATGGAGTTTTAGTGACTTTACCTCGCCAAATGCTCCCTTTCCTATCAAACTGAGTGGCTCAAAGTCTTCTCGATGCAGTCGCAGTTGCTTAGTTTTGGTAGCCACTGGCTTAACTGTGAAGCAAAGTACAGCAGTGAGCATCGAAGGGACACCCCGCAACCCTACATAAATGTCGAAAACCTAACAGATCGAAAGCCAGTCTTACCATATTCAATGAATTCAGATATATTCTTATCTCGACGGAGGGTAGAGTTGCAACACTCATCGTAAAGCAATAGCAATACATCAAGCAAGGTTTCTATGCTATACGAGCCATTTTCATTGCTACCGTAGGTGAAGAGCTGCTCGAGCTGCTTCAAGCGTTCTCTAACTGGATCAGAAGCCATATCTTCTTTTGTCTACGCAGTAATTAAAGAATCGTAGAGCTGGGCGGACTACCAGACCTACTATACACATTCTTTACACGGGCTTTCTTCCGAGTACTGGGCTCCCACACATCACGACCCAAACAGTCATCGAAAAATTCCACGGCTGCCACAAATTATAGGTAATATCCTTAGGTGACTTCTCTCATTTGAGAGTGACAGACTCCAATTTTGGCCTTGGTGCAATAAGCGCTCAAGTTTGACAAATCTTTTACTGGTATTCTTTTACAACAACAATGCGCTGCTCCGACTCGAAAAATTGAGAAGATGGCCGCTCGTGTTCGTGCTCGCATTGGTTCATGGGTAAGCCAAGCCTACATTCCAAATACGTCATGTTTAAAAACAGACAGTGGCATTGTGGGTAGCCATGCATTCATTCATTCATTCACTTCAACAGCCTGAGGTTTTGGAATGAAATTTGAGGAATAAGAGTGGACAAGTGGAAGGAAGTATGGTGTATTTGAGGTTGTAGGATATTGGAATTAATCCTATATTATTAAGAGAGTAGTTTAGTGCATTATTTTGATATTAAAGGGAAATTTTTAAGGAAAGAAAAATATGTGTATAAAGTCCTTTTTCAAAACTTTCCAAAAATTTGGGCCTAGTTGTTTAAAACCTCATTAGTTTTAATTTTGGGTTAAATCGTATATGAAGACATTGACTGTCATTGTAATCAAACCTGGATTAGCATTAATCAGGCTTTGAACAACTGGGCCCAGGGCAGTAGGCCATTTCCATTACAAATTATAGGAAAATTATTCAATTCACAGTGAAGATGTCAGGTGAAAAAAGGCCTTATCATAAATTAGCAGAGGGCATCCTCACCAGTGAAGCTGAAACATCTTACTGTGACAATAACTTCATGTTGCAGTAAGCAATGTCCATCAAAGCTCACAAAGCATTATGGGAATCCAATTACAGAGGAAGTGAAACAAAGAAATCAGATCTTTGAACTAATTTTTATTCCAATCTTTTTCTATAAAGATTTTATCCTTTTCTTGCAAAATATATAGGAAAACTGTTTTTTGAATTTTTATTGGAAGCAAAATAGCATGAATACTAAGTTCCCATCATGCTTTGAGCTAGAAAATCCACCTCAAGCACAATGTTTATTGGATGGCTAATTACAGGAAAACCTTGAACCCATTTCCTGATGTTATGCATTTTGCAATAGTGTACATGATGCAACTTGTCAGCACCATTCATTTCCTAATCTCCTTAACAGCTGTGATTAGTAAGCTGCAAAGGAGGCTAGACTATTCATTTCCAAAACCACTTGAATGTTTATACAATGCACTATTTGAATTCTTTAAAAATGTAATTAATTTACCCTTATAGGGAAAGGGGTTGGTCATGTGCCCAAACCTACCCTATTCAATCCATTGTCATTTTTGATGATTCACCCTTTGAGTACTACATATTGCATATAGTAAAGTATATTACTGCTTAATTTTTGTACAACTTCTCCCATTTTAAGTTTTAGCAGTTCCTATCCTATTGGTGAAACTGAAAGTTTAAACCTTTAGCACTAGATTATTCTTCCCTAGCAAGGTTTCTTTTCACTTAAGCATGCTTTGTCCACAGGAAATGATGCATTTTTTTGGTTGACGACCTACCTACAAGGAAATCCTTCTCATTTCTACCAGTTTCCCCTTTGATTTAACAGCTGTGCAACTTTACATTAACATATTTTATTGAACAAAAGACCTTCAGCTTGATTCATTGTTTCTGGGACAAGACTTTATTTTACTAATGGTATTTATGAGTTGAATTTGACACCTAAATAATTGGAGTTCTAAAGTAGTTATTGCACATGTTGTTTCACAGTTTTGCAGACCTAACTCAATTATGATATAAAATCAAGTCCAAAAACAACAACAAAAAAAGTAATAAATTAGACGAATAAAACACGTCAATATGGTTTGGAGTATAAGGTAGATTTCATCATATAAGTGGAAAACGATATGGCAAATTTGAGCTGTACTGTAGCTTTACAGTAATTTATAGTGACCTTAGCTAAGCTTCATAGTTGGATGATTGGCACGAATATGGGAAGCCATTATAGTATTACAGCATACTGTACCATGTACATTTTTCCACTCATACAAAAACTGCTCCACTAAAGTACTGAGATCTACACAGCACAAAAGCAGCAGCAGAACTCCTGATAAATTTAAACATTACAAACAACTTCAGTTATATAATGATTCCATTCATATTTAAGTTTGTAATCTTAATTATATAACCAAGGAAGAAAACAGGAATTGATGAACAGGATTTTTTTCACTAGTGGCAGATTCTCATTTTGCTTTCACTGGTGATCAGCTGATGATAGAATGAAAAGAAATGGTGATTCTGCCAGCAAAAAACTAAAAATTCATTGAAACAAATCACAAAACAACAGTAATTGAAACATTACAAAACCACTGACCTCTGGTCCCTCGAGACAACCTAGGGCAAAAGCACACACACACACACAAAGAATTTTTCAGATGAAGCCTTTCAATTTTACATCCTACATTTATTTAATAACCAAGTAAGATGATACCAAAACACATTTTGAAATCCAGCATTTTTTACATCTTTTTTTCAAGGAACTGTGCTATTAATTAAATGGAGTACCTATCAAGGTACATACTTTCAAAAGGTATGTCAAAATCCTTGGAAACAGATGCTTTATACAGACCATGGCTCTCTTTTTGCTGAAAGTTTGGAAAAAAGAGTTGCTAGTAAAATGTACTTCAAAATATCAGGCATCCCAGCCACAATGGCAACTTTGATTTGATAACAAGTCCAGAACAAAAACAACTGTAAACAACTGCTGAAAAATGCCTGCAGTAATAGAAATCAAACTTCATAAAGTTTAAAGAAATAAATACAATTTTTATTACTTTATAACCATGTTTCACTTAAAACAACAAAATTAGAAAATTTCCTTTAATTTATAGTGAGTATTTTTGGGTAAAACTAGGAACTTTAAGGATTCTATGAAACTTGTAGGAAATATAGGATTTATAGGAGATCTGGGATGCCTGCACTATACCTTTAATTATGGTAACAATGGCATAACAAGTAAATGTACATTGACAAAGAGAAATACATGGACCTGCGTACTCGATACTACAATACAATTGTTAATTATCAACATAATATATGTAGAGTGGTTTTAACACACAGAAAAAGAAAAGCCCTGGAATTTTTTGGTAAAACTGATTAGCCTTCCTTCAGTTCCTGGGAACGGCTGCTGCTTTCCAAAGCACATGGAAATTATTTTTTGTTTATATCAATTTGTAATCTCTTTCTCAGACTGTGAAACATGTTTTTTACTACTACTGGTCTTTGTTTATGAGACATTCTCTTTACTTCATTGGCCATAAAGGGTTACTGTCAAACCAGAGGCCTATGGCTGAAATAGCCTAATTGAGTCTAATTTACATGAGTGACTTTTTATCAGATTCTGCTAATAGTATTTCAAGTGTCTTTGTTACTTCCTTCATGGACGTTATCCTAAAAAGAAAAATTACAAAAATAATTAGAATGTAGACATGGTAAAAGCATAGAAAAATCTATCCCATTTATAAAAGAAATATGCTGGTACAAATGTATATCTTTAACATATAAATTTTTGTGATGAAAAAACATATATATATATATATAAAGGCAGTTTAATAAATAACTTGTTTTTTCTTTAATCACATTAAAATTTTATTTCATGAAAATTTTGCATTAAAAACAAAACAAACTTGGACATTTTTCTGGTTTCCCAAGCAATTATTTTATCTATAATCAACAGTACTCAGGCACACAACTGCCCAATGACTCCTTGAAAAAGGATCAAGGAAAGATTAATTATTTCCAAGATGCTTTTTGGATGTTAAGTACTTTGAGCAAGTTAACATAAGCCTAAACTTCTCAGAGACTATCTCTGGATTTTCAAAGAGCAGAAAGATTTTGCATGTACCTTTTTGTACCAATATCAAGATGCATTTCCAATAAATCCATCTGTGACCGTAGTTGAAGCTGCTGAATTAAGGTCTTGTTCACATCACTAACATTGCTACATCCCTCATCATTTAATCTTTGTATCTGTTAACAATCAAATGTGCATAATGCAGGTGATTGGTGAGTGACAAGGAGCATACATGATGCATGATTTTGGCTTTAGTGTGCAACTCAATGTTTAATCTAAAATCTAATTTGTGACTTTCAGACAATTATTCTTACAGTACAAAAGTATGACCACTTTTAATGTATTTGCATACTTTTATGCACAGGCTTTGGTACATTAAACCAACACACTTGGATGAGAAGCTGTCTGGTTTTACTAACTAAGGGATGTAAAAGCTCATTTGGCATAAAAATACCCATACACAAAAATATGCCAATACATTACAAGTGGTCATACTTTTGCACACTGAAAGACCTGTACAGCAGGAAACTGTTCTTAGAACACTTTCTTTGTTTTCATGTTATGTCATGCTGGCAATGCTGGTGCTATTTAGCAAAAGATTTCTTACCACCATTTGCAAGCAACCATGAAGTGTGATGCACCAAACTAGTTTTTATAAGTTATATCTCAGACGTTTAAAGTGAAAAACTGTCAAGTTTGACGTGAGAAACTTTATTGATGGTGCTGACAAACTAATTAGTTAGCATGTGGAATGTACACTGTTTATGAACTTATCTTATAAGTTTCAAGATATTTTGCGATAAACACATTGGATTTAAAACTAATTACTGTATTTACTTTAAAATATATACTGTACTTCATACAATATCTCAAAACTTCTAAAATAAAGATTATAAACTTGAAAATTCAATTTTATTTGTTGGTGACATAAAGTCACACACGTCAAACTTGATAGTTATTTGTGTCAAATGTCTGAGATATAACTTATAAAAACAAACTTGGCATGTTACACTTCATGGTTGCTTGGAAATGGTAGTATAGGTCCTTTTGTTTGGACCACCAACATGGCCACTATGCCTTTGTCTTTTGATCCTCTTGGGAATGGCTAAAAATCATCAATAACATGAAGACAGAATTTTGATGTAAAACATGATTAAGACTACTTAGTAACTCTGTAACACACTGTACCCAAAGTTACATAGTCAGATGATTAATAATCTACACTAGTTTTTACTAGTTTCTACCATATTGATTAATAATCTGCTAACCAAAAATACAGATTTTTACAAAATTATCTATAAATAAGATCAGATTGTTTTGTATGAGGTTTTTGCTATCCCAGTGACCAAGTTTATCATGGTAATGAAAATGTACATCAAGTATATCCAAAACTTTCAAAATACAAACAATAGTTACCTGTTTTTCAAGCCCATCAGACTGCCAATTGTTGACATGATTTGTGAGATTTTTATCTGCATATTTTGCTAACAACTGTAGATTGACACTTGGTGTAGACTGGACTGATACAGGGCTTACAGATGATGGAGATGACTGAACTTGGCTGCTTAGTGTTGAAGGAAAGGATGTTTGTATTTGTGAGGGTTGAAATTGTTCTTTTGTTGCTGGAGGGTTTGTTCCAAGACTTTGCTGGAAAATTACAGGAGATCCAGGGGATTTATGAACACGGTTATTTTCTTTCACTAGAGCAGATGCTGATGAATGTGGTATAGTTGGTTGTGTAATCATTGGGAAAGTCTGTTGATAATTGCTGATCCCATGGTTTCGACTCTGTAAAAGGGTTAAGGTAAAACATGTCAAAAAAAAAGTTGAAAATCTGAAGAAAAACCTCAACTTTCTGTGGCCTTTTCCGAGACAATGAACAAAGTGCATTATGCCTTAGCTTCAGAAAAAAAGTTTATTGATTGCCTTGTCATGTACCATACTGTTTGTATTGAAGCTGGACCAGAATGCATCTCTTGGTTTAACTGAGAAAAGGCCTATTAGGTGAAATATTTCATATCCACCTGACAGTGAAAGCAATAGTGTGATACAAGATTTGCGATTTTTCTATTAGCATATTCTTCAATTTTGTGCATTTAGCATAGCTTGCTGTGTTCACGGTGAACACAAACAATATGAAACACTCAAGGTTTTATGTCTCAAAATTTAAAGTCACTTTAGCTATAGCTTGCTGCTTCTTACTGCTTAGGCTCAGCTCAAATGCATTATTTGCTTACAGTTAGCTCTTGATTAAATTTGACTGTAAGTAGATGTCAATTGTTACCATCCCAGGCACCACTGTTTCATGTAATGAAGGCTAAGTTTCTAGGTTGGTCTATACTCCAGAAAATGTTCAAGTTTTATGCTCTTAAGATACAACTTTTTACAATTTTGAGACAAGCACAAGCACCTAATGAATTCCCTTAGAGCCACCCCTCAAACATCTGTTAAATGCCTTTAGCAGAGAAAAGCTTCTACAATACCATGCATACCTCAGTTAATTTTCTTTGTTGCAGTAATGTAGCTTGTTGCAAAGGATGCAGAGCAGGACGTTTATTCATCTCAATATCATATGATTTTTGTGACTGGCTTGAGGGCAAAGAAGCTATATTTTGAGGATTTCCATTATTTACAAGTCCATATTGTGCTAAGTTAGACTGTGTGCTATACTGCTGTTTTGCATATTGTTGCTGGGTTACGTTCTGTAGTGCCACCCCATGTCTTACAGGAAGCTGTAGTGGAGACTGGGAAGCTTGATAGCCATGGGGTGAAACTGATACTAACTGTGGAGATGATGAATGTGAACTTGATTCAAATATGCTTGCTCGGGAAGATGGAGTAGATGGTGGAGAAACATCTTGTAGACTACCAGCTGGAGATACTAAGCATAAGAAATGAAAAAAGAATAATGAAACTAAATCCCTTTCTTTGACAACAAAACACCTAATAATGCTTGAACCAAAGGTTTCTTTCGTCAGTGCAAACTTGAAGCACAACCCCTATTAGGAAAAGTTTTAAGATGAATAAAATGGCTGAAACTATAAATACATACCAACAGAGTTTCCTGACAAACTTGCAGCCACAGGTGTAGACCTAAGCAAAAATACATAACATGAATAAAATATAACAATTTGGGAGGCCTAGAATATTCAGTCATTATTCAGTTATAATAATTGGATTTATAGCTCTAACACATTTGTGTTCTGACCATTTAACGATAGACAAACAGTGCAGGTGAACTACACAGCAGCAGCACATGGGGTAACACTGAATGGGGTATTTTTCTCATGACCCACCCAGCCTGTGTATGTAACTGCTCTGGTGTAAGGAAACATGTTAAACAGTATAAAAAAATAAAAAAACATCACTTGACACAAGGCGGCTGCCACTGTTCAGATTTGGTCTCCTTTCCTATTGGATTAATAAAAGAGTAGTAGCATCCACTTACAGTTAATTTCACATAACTTTGCCCATGCTGGTTGTGAAGTTCGTTGGGAAATTCCGAAGTATGTTATGAAGTTTGCAAGTTAGTTGGCAATTATCCAGTGTACTTGTGATCTTCAAAACAATGTTCCCAACTTGCCTGGCACGGAAGTTCAGAAATACCATTTTTACTGAACTAAACCACTAAATATTCTAATTTTATTGATCTCAGTTGATTAGAAATCCTTGTAAGCATCAAATATTTTTTTCATACTTCATATCATTTGGTGAAAGGGCAAAGTTCTGAACTTCCGTGGTAGGCAAGTTGGGAACTTTGTTTTGAAGTTCGTAAGTACACTGGCTAAATGCCAACTAATTAACGAACTTCGTTACATACTACGGAATTTCCCAACGAACTTCACAGCCCACATGGGCAAAGTTATGTGAAATTAACTGTAACAGTTTTTTTCCACATCCATTAAATATAAAACACCAATTGAAAAACAATTTCAGGAAATAGGATGTTTGCTTGCATGTTGATGTAGAATTGCCCAGATAATAGCACAGATTTCATATGACTGTGAAAAGCTTGTGGCATGAACATGGTCATGACATGGTCAAGGCATGGCAAGGCATGTGAAAATTCTAGAAAATATCACAGTAGTATCAAGACATGCTTACACCACCAACTGTGCTGTGAGCTTTTCATAGTCACACAAAAACTGCTCTATAATATAATTCAAAAGATAACATAACTTATTTGCTAACCTTTGAACTGTTGTAGGCAAGGCACTAGTATGTGCTGACATTGTTTTGATAACTCCTTGCCCTCTGTCACCATCAATGACTTTGCTATTTTCTCTTCCTCTCTCTTCAATGTGTACCCTGTTCCCTTCTCGTTTTTCATTTGAAAAGGATTCTTTGGAAGAAAACTTGGACCCATCTACAAAAGCAAAAATCTTAATCTTACAAAAACTTGCTGTATTATGAATGGTTCTTGATCTGACATACATTATCAGCAATATTTATGCCTGTTATTTTACTTTCTTTGATCTGAGTGAAATTTTGGTCACCAGTCTAAAAAACTTTTATGCTGTTAGTGGTATAACTTGGATGTTATGTTTCACTTCAATTTATAACACTTTTTAGTGTTTCTGCAACCCAGGCAACTCCATACATGCCATGTTTTCTAGTGTTTTTACTGTCAGTCAGTCCAATTTTTCCGAGTTGCTTATTTTTTTTATTGATGGAAGATGAAAGTCTAGAAGTCTAGCAGTCACCAAGGTCATAGTAACATGAAAAGCAAGGAAGGTGTGATGAACTGAACACCAGCAAAAACACCAGCACCAAAAGTTTTAAGGATTAAAGGCTAAAAAAGTGAGCACAAAGTCTTGTAAAATTGCTACATCCAAATTACATGTGAATATATACAAGGTATTTGTTTCCTTAAAAATCCACATTCACATATATCATTGAAGCAAAATCCAAATCCAATAGAAGAGCTAACATATCACTTGGTGCTCATTTTCATCACGTGAGCATTGCCCATAGCAGTAACATGAAACTATTGATAAATATCTAAAAAAATAGCTGGTTTGGCCATCAGCCTCTCCTTGATGTGTTCCCTCAAACCTCTTGGGAATCACAAACATTACAAGGATATCCACAACGACCTGCTAGTGATCTGCTACGATCAGCAATAAAAAGGGGCAGAAGGAAGGATGACATGCATACTTAAAGCCCCTGCAAATCCTCACAGTCCCCCCAACAACCTCTACCAGGAGCAAGACCACTGGCCAGCACTGTCTCAATTTAACCTTGCCTAAATTTATATTTAGCCTCATATAATGTGGAAAAACATTTCACGCATACAAACAAGAAATGTAGACTTCCTCATATACAACATCAACTTACAGTTTCTTGAAGTATCATAATTTGCATCTTCCTTGTGAAATCCAGTATCTCGTGCTTCCTTTGTACTGACGGAATTGTGGTCCTTGTCCCTATTCTCCCTCTCCCTCCTCTCTCTGGAATGCAACCATTAATGACAATAATAAAGTTACACTCATTTTTATGATTATGCAACCTAAACTAACCTTCTGTCAATCAAAATAATTACTAACTCAGACTGTTGAAACTTTGAATGAGGGAAGTCAAGAACCCAGACATTTGGAGTCACCACTTACTGTCTGGGTCACAATTTTGAAAATAGGTGTAATATAATGTACTGGTATACTGATAATACAGTGAAACCTCTCCTTATGGACATCTCTATAATAGAGACACCTCTCATTAATGGACAGATAGTTTGTCCCCACAAGCTGGATTTGCCATACATTTTCTTGTTAATGAAACCTCTATAAAACAGACACCTCTATATTATAGACACCTTTCTTTGTCCCTTTGGTGTCCACTTTAGAGAGGTTTCACTGTACTCATATTTAGAAATTAAGATACTTTTCAATTTCCTGTACCTTTCAATCCATTCTTTTGGTTTTTCCCATTGAGATTTCTCTGTCTTAAAATTGTAATAATAGCATTTTCCTGATGAACTAACATGCTGAGACCAAGGGAATTCCTGACATTGAAAGCAAAAGTTTAGTTATTGTCAACACAATCAACAGGAAATGATTGAATTACAACAATGATTATTACTGTAGCTCATCCTTAATCTGAAACAGATGCTATTCTTGGGTTTCTGTAATAAATACAGCACTATTGCCATCTTGTTTTGTTAAACAAAACTTTCTCATTACACAGATTTTACATAAAACCTGGACATTTCATTGCCAAGCAACACTAAAATAAGCTATTTAAACATTTTCTCAACAGCCTTGTCACCCTCCAGCATCTCAATATGGCTGCCATATTTTACTTGCAGAGACAGTCAAATTAGAAATATACTTGAATTACATGAATTTTGTTATATAGGTGAGACCATGACAATGTATTGAACTCAATAAGTTAGTTATATTCAAATTATACTGTGCACAAAATGAAGATTTAATTTAACTGATTTAGAAGAACTAAATAGCAGACATGTTCCTACCTCATCAGTACTAATATGGTTAAACTTGGTATGTCGTTCAGCAGAATGGGAATTTGATCCACGATGAGAATTGTTTGGAGACAGGTTTGAGCCTTTTGAAAGATTATCATAAAAAAATAAATCAGGATAAAAATTTATGTGCTATAACCAGATAAATTTCAATTAAGACAATTTCTTGCAATCTACATTTTTAAACTGCTAAAATGCAGTTACCTTAAGCTTTAAAGTAAAATCTTAATCTATATCAAAAATATTGTTACTTGTGAATAATGAATATTACTGAATTGCTTGAAATATAAGGAGAAGTTAAATATTCTATTTGGATTTATACACAATGCAATACTTTCACAACATGTAATAGATCTTTTGATTCCATGACTAAGGCCATGTTTAGACTAGAGCATTAACCTTTTCACAATGACTGCTAATTATTTAGTATTGTGTCATGTCTAACTTAGGTCAAACCTCAATCAAACACTTAAGTCTAAACATGACCTTATTTTTATCTATTACTATAAATACTATTTGGAGTCATACTGCTTTGCAATATTCAGAAAACAACCTGCTTTAAAATAGCGTTATGTAATTGAACTTTTAACTATATTTAGAATGAAGTACACCTTTAGCCAAAATGGCGACTATAAATTCAAATGAGTTAAAATTGAAAAACAGTTCCAACACTAGAAAGAGCACCTTATGTCAGGTGTTACAGTGCGTTTCACATAACTTTTGCCGATCGGGTTCTGAACTTAGTTCAGAAATTGACGCGAACTTCGGAATTTCAAACGAACTTTTGGTTTGAATTTCTGAACTTGCCGCCGAAGTTGCGAACTTCATTCACTTGATTTCTCTTGGCGATAAGAAGTTGGGGGATGATTCGAGTCAGTTCGAGTTGATAAAGTTTTTGTCTAGTTTCGAAAATAAGTTAGACAAAATCTCAGTCCTAAATCTCGTAGAATTGAATTTTTTAAACACATTAAAAGTGAATCAGTTTGCCGATTGCAGCTGACGTTGCTTGAAAAAAGGTATTAAACATCGTTTTCTGAACCTTATAATATCAAGAAAGAGTGACACCTAAGCAGTCATTTCAATTTTATACTCATGCTTTTGCACATACCATAATCACTGTGTTAAACGTTGCTTTTCAGTCGAAAGAATTATTTGTTCTGGCCAGCAAAAGTTAGAAAATGCTGCCTTGATTGCGTTATAGAATGTCTTATAGGTTTCACTACAGTACAAACACTTAAACGTGCAGTACCTTTCGTTTTAAAGTGCTAAATAGTCT
>JAAAQI020017680.1:0-19650 GCA_011800005.2 Stichodactyla mertensii | reverse complement strand
ACACCTCGGTGATAAATGCAATACTGAGTCTGCGTATGTTGCTTATGCTTATGCTTGCGTCGCTAGTGAGAACCAGGCTTTAGGGTGTTCTCTGAGCTGAGGTTTTAGTCCAAAGACTCAATACAACTATAAATCCTTACACTTATTTCCAAAAACGTTGTTGCAGCCGAAACCCAAGAGGCATGACCGCAATCAAGGCTTTTGGTGATTTGTCCAGCAGTTCATCCACATTCAGAGGCGGTCATTTTAGTTTTTTTACGATTGCAGCCTGCTATGCGCTTCCCAACGTCAAATGTGTGCCCGAAAACTCAGCTAATACTTGCAACGTTTCCCTTCAGTCCCAGTTATCGCTTGTCGATCTCAGTTGTTGCTTTAGGCTCAGTATGACAACGTTTTTTACAAATAAGCGTATATAACGGGCAGCTGAACACTCAAACGATTGCTTGATAAGATATCGGAAATACGTTGCAAAAACGCTCAAATACCTTACTAATAAGTTATCAGATATGAACATATTTACGACTTCTTGATAAGATATCGGAAATACGTTGCAAAAACGCTCAAATACCTTACGAATAAGTTATCAGATATGAAGGTATTTACTTTTGAACACAATTCTTTCCGCTACGGATCAGGTCTCGTATAGTTGGAATTTGCAATGATAACACGATTTGCCTTCAGAATCCCTGAATAAAGTCTAGCAAGTGTTGCAATCCATGATTTGAAATTAGCTAAAAGTAAAAAATACTGAAGATGCTTCGGCTATCGAAAAGAAAAGGAAGAAAGAAAAAAGGAAAAGAAGGATGGATGGAAGGAAGGAAGGAAGGAAGGAAGGATGGATGGATGGAAGGAAGGAAGGAAGGAAGGAAGGAAGGAAGGAAGGATGGGATGGATGGATGGATGGAAGGAAGGAAGGAAGAAAAACACACCAATTAAAAACTACCTTAGTTAAGAGGTATTATATATTTTTTTACTACGTTTAATTAGAATATACCTCTGTTTTTTTATGTTGTTTTTTCACTAGCTGAATATAGGGAAGTAGATTGTCTTTCAAAAGATATTGTTCAAACGTTTATAGCTCGAAAATCTTCTCAAATTTTTATCGCCCTGCCGCGCTTAATATAAATAGCTCGAAAATCTTCTCAAATTTTTATCGCCCTGCCGCGCTTAATATAAATTTCTTCTTAACTGACATTTTGATATTAACATAAATGATCTTTTCCGATAAATAACCTCATTAATTGTCTGGGATCTTCATTTTTATCTTCCGCCAGCCAGTAAATGTTTGGTACGCTGTAAATTTACTATACTTGATTAAGGCACATAAACGGTCTAATTATCTAGAGAATCACAAAAATTTTAATTTTAGATATAGTAAGATTTTCTGTATTACTTCTTGTTATCTACTTTTGTATAATTCGTTATTTTATAGAATCGGTAAAGTAATAAAGATGAAATAACGAACGGTGTTAGTGAGATGAACTTTGAGATTATCGTTGGATATAGTATCGCTTTAGATAGATATATGATATTTCTTTTCGAAATCGTTAAATATATGTAATGATGCCTTTTAAATTAAAAAAATAATAATCTATAATTCTATTTTACTTTAATACATTTCATTTTACCTTATTTTATTTTACTTTTTTATTTTTCTTAATCTTCTTCTTTTTCTCTTTCTTCTTTCTTTTTCTTTATCGTTTTCGTCGCTTTAGAAAACACAATGGAAATAAAAAGTTCTTAGAAACAAACTAAAATGAGGAAACTGATTTATGAATTGTTACCTCACCATTAAGACTTAAAGAAGATAGAGGAAGATAGAGAAATGTCACTCATTTTTAAGGAGAGAGGATAAAGAAAAGTAATTGCAGGAATATGCAAAAAATAAAAGAGTATGAAGGCAATTAAGTGGGAAAGAGACTATTTGACTAAACCAGATGACAGTTTTATTGGACATGCTTGAAGTGTTATTCCCTCGAGTGCTGGTATTGTATTTCCTTTTATAATTGTGTCGCTATAACTTGAGAAGATACGTTAATATGGTTGTACCCTTAACAAAGAATCTAACGACCGGTCATTATATATCGCCTGGGATGGGGTGGGGGATCTTTGACCCCGTAAAACATTATCTGATCCCCCCTGAGGCACTATAGAACTTAATTGATCCCTCTTCACTTTCGAACAAATTTACTGAGAAATGTATGTGATCCCCTCTTATTGTCTGTCGGTTTTTATTATTATTATTATTTTTTTTTTTTTATTTTTTATTTTTTCCCTGATCTCCCCTTACGCTCCAGGCCATAAATAATGACCGGTTCCTTGGTAATTTGCAAACATTTCCAAGAGGATTAAAAGACAAAGGCATGGCAGCCTTGTCGGTATAGTCTGGAGAAGTTGTGGCTTCAGCAGTATGTTGTAGTAACACGGTGAATTTACAGCCTTTACTGCTGTAAAATCCAAAATCTAGAATCTTGTACGTCTTAGCTTTCACCATATACGGCGTCATCAGAGACTGAATGCTGAAAGTCTCACTTGTAAATTCTCCGTGTTAACCTGTCGGTAGTACAGACGAAAGAACCTAATGAGAAATCTTTTGTTAAATACCACCATAAATGAAGAACATACGGCAAATTTTTTCAAGTATATTTTGACCAGAAAATCGATCTTGGTTAATTGGCATCTGCATAAATGACAAATGCTGACGTTTTATTAACCATTGTTTATAAATAGAAACTAGACCTTCATATTGCTATGTGCTAAGCATTTAATTGTATAGATGTCTTCAGTTTGGGTGAAATGTCTTCCCATTTCACACCTCTTGGATGAGAAATAAGATTGTTTGCCTAGGCTTATCTAGATTACGTACCTTCTTAAACATTATCGAGTGCAATGGCAAAACGGTAAATGGGGAGACACCATCTTTACTATAGCTATCAATAATATAAAATCAACTTCTAATGTTTTTTCCAGCTAGTCTGTACAAATATGTATTCTAGCCAAGTCATTTAGTTGGGATTAAATATTAATCAATTCATTCAATCTTTCCTTCCTTCCTTCCTTCCTTTCTTCCTTGCTTGCTTGCTTGCTTGCTTCCTTCCTTCCTTCCTTCCTTGCTTGCTTGCTTGCTTGCTTGCTTGCTTGCTTGCTTCCTTCCTTCCTTCCTTCCTTCCTTCCTTCCTTCCTTCCTTCCTTGCTTCCTTGCTTGCTTGCTTGCTTGCTTGCTTGCTTCCTTCCTTCCTTCCTTCATAACTCGTTCGTTCGTTCGTTCGTTCGTTCATTTATTTCAGAGTATTTTCTACTCGCATTTTGATTACTTCAACGAGTGCCATAAACAGGTAGGAAAACTCCACACAAAGTGGAGTACGAAGTTTGCGTGCTTTAATTTGTTGATGAAAATTCGTTTTGTTCAAAAAAAACTCAATATTCAACTCAATATTCGAATAATGAAATCAATAATGGGTTTGGGGGGGGGCTCGCTTGATATGAGCTGGATTGACTGTAAAATGTAGTACACTTGCTGATTTGATATTAGTGCTGTATGATAGGATCTGCCAATAGCTTGGTATATGAAGCTCCGGCAGATCAGACACACACCTGGAAGTAAGACAGCGAATTCTGTTCTGTTTTCATGTTCCCATGGAAACAAAAACAGAAATCGGCTATAAACATACGTATGTATAATCATTACCTAAAGCCTGGTTCACACTGGCGTCGTAATCGTAATCGTAAGCAACGTACGCAGACTCAGGATCGTATTTATCACTGAGGTGTGAAAAAAGACAAGCAATGTTAATGAGCAGTACGCTACGGAGTCTGCGTACGTTGCTTACGATTACGATTACGACGCTAATGTGAACCAGCCTTAACTATTGATTAGACTTCTGATGACACTGATATGAATTAAAGATCCAATGAATAGAATTAAAAGGCCTTAATTCAACGTTTGAGGACCAAATAGAAGACTCTGACAGATAGATAGATGGACAATTCATGGGAGATCTGTCTTACAGTGGTGTTTTGACAAATGTCACTGCTAACAATAGAAGCACTAGTACTATTGAATAGGCTCCTCACTGCAGACAAAACTTCTGATGTACTCAAAAAAAAATTGAAAAAGCTTATTTCTAGGTCAAGTACTTCATATTCAGTCTATGGTTTATCTGTACGTGCTAGACATTAAGCTACCTTGCACGATTTCCAGCATTACAAGTTGGTTATTGAAACCAGTAACTAACCCTCACTTATCTAAACCTTGCACGAACAGGTCACGCGATGAGTTTGGCAGCCATTTTGGATGGAAATTTCCCTTCAAGCATTTTTTTCAATAGAACCGCAATATTTTCAACCTTATGATAACGATTTGTATTGTTAAACAGGACTTTTTTGTTGCTTGTCTTCATGGTTTGTTTACTAACGATTCCCTTGAATAATAATTTTCCCTTCTAGAAATCGATGGCAGAGTTCACATGACATACTTTATCCCCTGCTATCAATTCCATTCAATAAATAACAAATTAGTCCTTAATCTTCAGAAGAAAAAAGTCGATTGGCCGTTTTGTCCTAGCGAAAATGAGTCGCAAATTTAGTAACTAATAATAAAAATTGTTTAAGGTTTTGGGTTAGTTAAGACATCTGGAACCTGGATAGCAGGATTTGCGATTACACTACTAAAAACTAGCTCAAAAGAAATGACATTTCTGAAACTTCAAGTGACAAGTGACAAGTAACAAGTGTGATTCGAATAGCAATATGTTGTTTAAGAACACTAGAATCAACTAAATTTGAAAGACAGTATTAAAATTTTGAATCGGAGCTGTCGTTGTGTGGACTTTTTTGTATTTTTTCCACATTTAAGGCTAATTTCTCATAAAGCATTCATACGAATAATCCATCTGAAATATCACTTGTCATAAGTCATATGAGTCACTTCATATTTATGTGAAGGCCACCGGCTTTTTGTGGCTTGGAGTTCAGTTTATGCTAAAGATTAAAAAGCAAATTATAAACAATAACCAAAAGAGACATTGTTCTTGAAATACAAGTAATTTTGCCAAAAAATAGATTCATCAAAAACCTCAACATCGATTTTTTTAAACGAATCCTGAAACAGCCCCTCGAGGCTGTTGTACGTAAGTCAGGGCAACTCACAGAACGAATTGGAATTTAGCGTGTTGGGTTTTGTGGAGGGAAGAAAACTAGAGAACCCGGAGAAAAACTCTTGAATCAAAGATAAACCCGACAAGAACTCTACTCACATGAAATGCTGAGTCCAGGAATCGAACCCGAGATCTCAGAGGTGAGAGCCGAGTGTTTTACCGCTACGCCACCCTTGATTCCCATCAAGGCTGAGAAATTCAGCTTTCCTTGTAAATGTTTTCATCTAAATACTTTATGAGAAATTATGCTTTCCTTATTCCTTATTACTCTACTAAGACTTATCTTCTCGAGCAATGTAACATAAAATTACATCATTTTATTTCATATTTGTCATTTAATCGTAGAAATGAGCTATATAGTTGTCTGGTTCTCATGCTTTTGGAAGAATTTTGATAAAAGATAAATGCGCATGCTTAGTAAACGACGAGAAAAATGACGAATGAAATAGTTTACTTTCCATTTAGTCCTTTTAACGTCTGTTTTTGTGTCTTTTAATCTTTCTTTCGTTTTTCCATTTTTTCCCCATCTTTCTTTCCGTTTATTCAGTTTTGTTTTCGATTTATTTCTTTCAACTTTTTTCTTTCTTTCAGTTTTTCGCCATTTCTGTTCATTTTTTCGTTTCCTTCTCAACTCTATTATTATTTCCAAGCCTTACGGAACCACTTACAAAGACGTCATGCTGATCCCAAATACTTCAATTTGAATACATTATGCTAAAAAATCCTCTGTAAAGATACTTATTACTGAACTCAGGTACCATAAATCTTGCACTAGTCAGCTCTTAGCCTAAACACTCTTAAAATTATAACGCAACCACAGAAAAAATATCAGTCGATCCATTTTTTATTTTTTCGGCAAAATGTACGAAAATTCTTATTTTAAAAACAAAAATTTGCTCGCATATTGAAATCCTCAACAGCGCTTGCTTCTTGTCATTATTATAATATTTGAAATAAACTCTGTTTAAAATTGAAGTTTTTGCTGTAAGGTTATCTTCGGTAGAGCAAATAAGGAAACAATGTGTCATTTTTTCCTCTGTTCTTCACAACTTATACACTCCGTGGTAACAGTCGTAATTTCTGTTATAAAACAACTTTAAAACTATAAACAAGTTCCGGGTATTTCCAATTTGAATTCCGCAAAGAAAAAGTCTGTTGTTTACACCAGACGTGTTATGGCTTGCTCGAAGCTGGTTTCTTTCCACAACTAAAGACACAGCAACTGAGGTTCTGCGGGTTCTAATACAATAAACTAGAATCCAATGAAAAAATATTGAAACGCAAAAATAAAAGTTGGGCATTGTCAAGTTTACTCATTTATGTGTGTCATTGTGTGTTAGAAAAGAAAAGACGCGAGGGGGAAAATCAAAAGAAAACACTATTGATGCTCAAAGGACAATGGATTTTACAGTCTACGTTAGGTGATAAAGCTATGATAGCTGTCTTACCCAGCCCCTCCCCAACGTACTTGAATCATACACAGTTTCCGTATCCAATGGAAAAGAAAATTCCTTATCTTCCTCTACACAAAATGTGCCGAATTCACCACCAAAATCTGATTATTTCCACGATTGACAAGGTATTTAATTGGTGGTTGATCTAAAAGTACAGTAGCCTTTGAAAAATCTATTTCGGTTTTAGATCTTCATCTCTAAAATAGCGGGATATATATTCCTACAGTGTTATGATAGAATTCATATCTCTTAAGAATATATTATCTCGAGTTCGATTCATTCTTAGAGAATTTTTTTTATTAAGATACTAGGTGTAAGTAGTTTTTCTCCGTAGATTTTACATCAATATAAGCTCTTGATTAATATATTTTGGCGTCTTTGAGCGGTCAATTTGTCAGTATTCTTGACTTTTTTTTGTCGTAGTCATAGCGAGAATTTTTACTTCAAGACTGAATGGTACATTTTGTAAAGACTGTCCCGCCTCTAAAACTCCCTCTACGACTTAAACCTCTCATAAAATTCGACGCTACAGAACTCGTTTTACACAAAAAGAATAGACCAAAATGGTTTTAATTTGTTCGGTGTTAGTTATTCATACTGTACTTTATAGCCGAAGTTTTTTTACAAGTTGGTAAAGTCGGCTAATTGGTCTGAAGCCAAAATATCCAACTTGAAGAACAAACTAGTTTTATTGGGAAGGCAATTATCTTGGAATAATAACATGAAATTATTGCCAGCTTTTTCGTCCGACACATTTATTAAAACCTCGAACATCTGCTTTTATCTGAAAAAGGGATTCTAAAAATAAGATACCAATTGCGAAGTTAGTAATTGAAAATTTTCACTAAGATATACCTTTGGTTTATTTTTTTTCAAGAGATTGAATTTAAATCCCATGAACAGTGATAAAATGAAGTCACATAACTAACCAAAAATATATATTAATTTATTAAGGATTTTTGATCCAAATTGACATAAGAAAGTCTTAAACATTAGTTTTTTTTGGCTTGTCAATACAAATAAGGATTGGGTTTTAATCAGTTTTGAAAGAAGTGAAATATTGTAATCTAGAGAAAAGTTGAATAAAATGAAACCAAATCTTGTGATGATGATTAGCGTCCGTTTTCAAATGTACAAACGTAACAAAAATGCATACGGGCTCAACCCCGGTCGTCAATTTTACCCTTTTTTGAAGAAAACCTTGAAGAATTATCCTCGATAAGACTCCAATTTCAAAATACTTCAAAATAGAAAG
Source organism: Stichodactyla mertensii (assembly GCA_011800005.2). NCBI lineage: Eukaryota > Metazoa > Cnidaria > Anthozoa > Actiniaria > Stichodactylidae > Stichodactyla > Stichodactyla mertensii. Next base: position 11,785 of record JAAAQI020017680.1, on the reverse strand, counting down.
GCTTTTTGATTCAAAACAAATTGAAGTTTTTGTTTGCTGAAAAGTTTAGTGCAAGTTTGATGGCGCTTGTCGACGGCCATCTGTCCATATTTACTGAAGTTTTCAGTTTTCTTTGTTTTGTAAGACTTTCTGTACCAATAACTTTAAAAGTAATTAAAGGATATAATGAAGGAAATGCATTAACACATCATTCTTTCTTGCATTCTTATTTCTTGGCAAGATTAGCCTATTTGAGCAAACATATTGTTCAATGATAGCAGGACATCGTTACGTTGTACCAAACGAAACACAGTTGCGATTCAGGGTAACGTTTATATTTCTCGATCATGAAGGGTCTTTATTTGCTCAACCCAGTTCAGAACGGTACTAGCTAGCCGGTCTTGATATAAAATGAGCTCTTTACATTTTCTGCGTGGGCAGATATATATTTGCTTCTCAGCGTTAAGGCAGTTGTACCCGCTATTACTCGGTAATAGGATACCAATTCAAAATTTCCTGTTAAAGAAAAGAAGAAGCTTTAGCGTCGCTTCTCCTATTTTGTCCACAACAAAGATTTTATCAACATAAACAACGTCCCAAATGGCTTGAACGGCGTCTTTGAAATCTTCTCCGTATAACACACATTAAACCCAAATCCTAATCAGTCTACAAATAATTCTTTTCGGGAACGCATTGAGAGATAATGCTATTGACGCCCAACCAAGCCGCAAGCATCAATTCTATCTATTGTGTCTGTAATTTGCAATGAGCCTATTACGAGAGAGAATGCAAATACTGTCAGCACACATCTTAACAATCATTATTCAACTGCAGTTATTAGGTGCAATGCTTAAATAAATGATCTACTCTATGATCGACTATCAGAAGCTCTAGCTGTTTGGACAGTGAAGATACTTGACTCAAAAGACTACGTTTTTAGTCAGTTCCCAAAAGTGCCAACAGAATTGAAAGTTATTAAGGAAAAAAAGTGTTAGAATAGCTACACTTTTTAAGAATTTTTTCGTTGATAGCCAAAATGTTCTACAAAGCTGGCCTGTTAGTACTTCTCCTTGCAGTGTTCTTGGCGGTCGACATCCAAGCAAGGCTTCCCCTGGATTATCGTAATCACAAAGAACACGGTGAGTTGGGCTATTGTGTTGTTGTTTTTTTATTTATTTTGCACTGGAATATAAACACTTCGAAGAAAAAGAAAAACTGTCCGAGTTTGTCACTGAATTTTTGCTCATTTCAGGAAGTTTGAAAAGAAATATTTCGCAATCATCAAAATTACTTGGCTGAACAGGTGGATCTGTTATTTTCGAGCCGTAAGAATAAACTCGATTAATGATTTCATATTTAAGTAAAGAATAAGAGACGAAACCGCAGATACGAAGACGATTATTTTAATATTTCTGGCCAAATTGTCTGTCTTCTTTTTCGTCTTTTTTAGCTCGACTTTAGTGACTAAATCGTACTGAACATGAAAAATTCACCAATTTAAATGGCAAAATTACATCGAAAAGAAAATATGCACCGGAAAAAAAGTTTTTAAGCAGCACTGGAAGGGTCAAAATATTTATAAAAAAAAAAAGGATTCCCAAGCGCTACAAAAATTGCAGAACTGATTCGGAAGAAAATTATAAGAACAGAGTTTTCGAGAATTGCAACTATTTACGTATAGGTTATCGCTTCGTTCACATCTGATCTATAAGGATTATTAAGTCACACTAAAGAATAGCCATTCACGGAACATGATTCTAATTACTATGGTAAAGTAAAACGCTAATAGCACTGAGAAACGGCTTGTACCGATGATGAAATTCGATTTTTTTCTTTCTTTTTTTCTTTCTTTTCTTCTGTCTTTCAATTATTTTTAAATTAGTATAAACTTTACTGACGGTAACAAAGTAAAATTGCAAGCAGTTATGTAACGTTCTTATGATTATTCCCTCGAAAAATGAAAGAATGTAATCTTTTAATGAATATTATACTTGTGAAGCCAAAGCGTTTTCCTTGACAGGTTGTTTCCTATAATGACACAATTTGATAGTTTTGTCTTGAGAGTAAATCTCGGTGTTAAAGTGCAAGAGTGTACAAGCTTTTCGCAGACTTGTCATACTTAACTTGTCTTAACTCGTCTTAACTCGTCATAACTTGTCTTGAAAATATTTCAAATACTCGTTAATTATTCATGAGGTAACCAGCCAACTACATGCTTAGAATCAGGCCGCGTGATGAACCTTAAAACCCCCGTAAAGTACTCCTAAGCCAAGTGGAGTACAATAAGTTTCAAAGTACTCTAGGCGGCTGGTCACATGACCACTGGCATGGCGGTATTCACGGGTGGATGATGATGGTACGGAATTGGAACCGAAACTCCAATACCAGCCAGAACCTATAGCGATCACCCGCATGCATCTCCTCCCTGCTGAATTTATGCAGAACCCTCTCCCGGCTTTAAGTTTCTTATTTTACACAAAAACCGTAATAGTCTCTGTTACTAAACAGATGTAGCAAAGACAGTTCCTCGCGGTCTAGTCCTCGTTTGTCGGCTTTGAAACATTACTTTACTTATCTTTTCTATTCACGACCTCAAAAATGATAAAAATCTTTTTCTCTCTCTCTATTGCTCTCTCTGCCCTTGCCAAAGAAAAAAGAAAAAAAAACCCTAATAAATAAATAAAAGAAATAGATAAAAGAAAAGCAAGAAAAGAAAAGAAAGAAGGAATTAAAGAAAGAAAGAAAAAAAAAACAAAACGAAAAATGCAAGATAAGCATTTTTAGAAAGAATGGATACCTCAGTCACGAGTTGCGTGATCCACTTCACTTCAGACGTCTTTGAAAACTTTTTTTTTTCGTTTATTTAGAAAGTAACGTTCGTAATGAGGTGATAATAATAATGTTAAATGACAGGAATTCTGCGGTGATCACGCTTAGATAACTTTAAACATGACGTTTCAACTACGCTGTGGCAGTCTTTATAAAAATAATACTAATAATGTTATTGATAATAATAAATGTACGAACAATAAAGCTTCTTATAATAATGATGACCACAATGATGATGACAAACTTGAATCAAAAATGCGTATTATTTTCGTACCTCCCTTTCAATTCTTCTAACAACAAGCACGATATATATACAAGATTTTAATCACTCCCAAAACTGAAGATGAAAGCCTTTAATCGGGCTTGCACAATCATAAAATATTACTACATAGTAAAGTTTTTATTCATGTTATACGAAAACGACTCAGTGGGAACTTAACAAAAGTTTTGAACGAAATTCTCGATTTATTTTTCGTATGCACTTATTTCAAAATGTTCGTTGCTGCTAAGCAACATAGGAGAATAGGTTATTCCAGAGCTGCATGGGTGTGAAAATTCGGTAATTAGACATTCATTACTGCCGACAGCCAAAAAGCTCTTTCTAGCACTTTTACTGACAACCCTTTTTAAAATAAAATAGCCCATAGAAAACCCTAGAAAACCGTTACACAAAGCACTCAAATTAGAAATTCCTAAATTCCTTCGCGTCTTTAGGAGCTAAGTCTATGGGTTTGCAACTAATTAGAAGTCAAGCCAGTTAATGTTTGTATAATCATGTTACGTTTTTATTTACCGGTGATTCATGACCTTGGAGATATAATAATAGCAAACACTATCTCACAAATATTGCGTTTTTTTCTTGTTCGAGACCTCCCCCTGCAAGTCTATCTGGGTGGTTGTTAATTTTCGATAATTAGGGCCAACGCGTCGGTCGACACGATTGTTTATAGAGAAGCTGTGACTGTCACTGTAGGCTGCAAATTTTAACGAAATTTTAGGCGTTACAAATCACTATTGCAAAGACCTCCGGATTATATGAGGTGCGCTGTTCACTATTTCAGATCAAAAACTTTCGTATCGGATGGACACACTTTCAAAGATTCAAAACTGTTATAGCTCGAAGAAAGAATTGTAATATTTGCCAGACAGATGGTTGGATTGGGAAAGCATCGTCTAATAAGGAAAGTTTTAATTATCCGATGTTCATTCAGTGTTTGTCAAGTTGGAATTTTATTTCGTAATATTGAAAATCATCGCAGACGGAAAAAGAAAGTGTCCCTAGTAAAATCCTTTTAAAATGTTTGAACTTTAAGAGACCGCGTTTTGGCTCCAATCTAATTTGAATGCCCAACGATTGAATAGGAAATTAGAAGTTGATTTTTGCGGAGGGAGAAAAACCGGAGAACCCGGAGAAAAACCCTCGTTGCACAGGAGAGAGTTAACAAACAACTCTCACTCGCATGAGATAGCAGGTCTAGGGATTGAACCTGTGACCCCAGCGGTGAGGGGCAGGCATTAACAGCACAAACCACGTCCATGCTTCCCAAAAGAATAAAAAAAGAACAATACTAAATGAATAAAAGAAAAGAAAAATGGAATGAGATCGAAAATAAAAGCAGGAAAAAATTTAAAATAGGGATGAAACGAAAAGAAGAAGCTGTTGATTCTCAAAGATAATTTCATTTCTAATTTTATTTTGTCAAAACAACCCTTAGTATATATCAGTTCTTCGGGCAAGTGTTTAATTATAGATGACTCATTAAATATGTAGTCTATGGAGTACTGGACTTGATGTCATCTTTAGTGCTTAATTTCTTTCAGTTCGTTTGGAATTAAACCTTTTCAGGTCAAAATTAACCCTCTTTTACAACTGTAATGATTCAAAAAAGTATGACGCGCTTTTAACGTTAGCTATGTCGTATGAGGATGAAATTCTAGCTAATGAGATCCAGTCTTGATCATCCATAACCCAAAACGATCCCTCTAACGAGCGCAGACCACTGAGATTTGTAGCATGCTGTGAACGAACGTTGAATTTTTGATCTCATCCGATAAACAACCATCCGTTTACGGAGTTTCGAGCAAACTTCCAATCGTGGAAGTCTCAATATCAGGATGCAAACTTTGGTCGCGTAATAGTATATATGCTAGTTACGCAAATATAAATAGAATTTATCTCAAGGAAAACAACAGAATAACATTTCATTTAATCTTTAGAAAATCGATGACAAAGGATATAGAAAATACGTCTCTTTTTTTTTTAAGTATCATTTGTAGGACTTTCCAAGCGTGGTTTAAAAATGTAAGGGTTCTTTGTCACATTCAAAGCACAGGAATCAATTATTCATATCATTCCACTGCTGCTAAGCAACGAATGGTTTTGCAGCTTTAGAGCGGTTCTTTTCATTTGATATTTTTAAGATAGAATAAATGTTATCTTACTCATTCATATTTTACATCTCTGTACAATTTGTTCGAACAACATTTGGGTTTTTGGAGTCAATAAACAAGTCACGTGATAATACAATCTTAACCGAAACTTTAAGCATGGGAAATGAAGTTATACAATTGGTAATGAAAGAAAATCGTTTGTCAGTATTGGAAAAATGCTTTGAATAGTAATATAGGGAGAAAAAGAAAAAAATGAAAGAAATAAAAAAGGAAGGGAAAAATTAAGGAAGGAATGAAGAAATGAAAGGAAGAAAACTGCCAGAAAGAAAGGCTTGGAAAGATTAAATAGTAAAAACTACAAGAAGGAAGGAAGGAAGGATGGATGGAAGGAAAGAAAAAGGAAGGAAGGAAGGAAGGAAGGAAGGAAGCAAGGAAGGAAGGAAGGAAGGAAGGAAGGAAGGATGGAAGGATGGATGGATGGATGGAAGGAAGGAAGGAAGGAAGGAAGGAAAGAAAAAGGAAGGAAGGAAGGAAGGAAGGAAGGAAAGAAAAAGGAAGGAAGGAAGGAAGGATGGAAGGAAGGAAGGAAGGAAGGAAGGAAGGAAGGAAGGAAGGATGGATGGATGGATGGATGGAAGGAAGGAAGGAAGGAAGGAAGGAAGGATGGAAGGATGGAAGGAAGAAATGCTTGGATAGCAGATTAGGGGACTGTACAGTAATCAGGGGGTTCTGAAATACCCACAATAAGGCTTATATTCTAACTCAATCCCTCCTGTAAAAAGGATACCCCAGTAGAGCTGTAAAATAGCGTAAGACCCCTCCCCAATCACATTCGCAAGGCTCGTAAAACTTATTAGATAAAAAACAACTGAGCTTTTTTTCCCCGCTTGTAACGTTGAATTTATGTCAACCTCTCTTCCATTAGATAATTAAGATGCTACTCCCCTTCTCCTGGTATAATACTTTACACTCTATCCCCTTCCTCCTGCGATTTCAGACCCCCTTCTGATAATCATTGCAAAGTTCTTAAATAATAAGAAAACGAAGAAGAAGTAGGAGAGAAAGAAAGAGAGAGAGATAGTAGAGGGAGTAAGCATAACGCTTCAATAGATTATGATAGTAATAAAAAACGAAAGAGGCCTAGGAGAAAAGACTGAAATTAAGAAAATGAGTTGAGAAATATGACTGGAGAATACCAATTTTTCATTTTCATTTTCATTCCTGTCGCAAGAATAATCAAAGGAAGGAAGGAAGAAAGATGGAAACCTGACAAATAGAACTAAACAAAAATATGTTTAAAAACAAGCAAAGTTTGTCGGTGAATTTTCAAAATAAAAATTAATTAAATAATTTGATGTAATCAGATTCGCACCTTTGAAATTTACTTTCATGTACTCAATCAAGTATCCTTAACATCTGTTGCACAGGTCTGAGAACGATAATAGCGAATGCTAAAAATCAGCCATAATTTACTTTAGAAAGAGTATAACTACAACTCAAAATCACTTTTCACTTAGTCACTCATAATTTTCCGTCTTTCATTCATTAACTTTTCAAGTACTTCAAAGTAGACCCCAAATAATGCACTCGAGAAAATCAGGCGATTTATTGTTAGTCAAGTTCCTAATCTCTTTCATTTATCTCATTAACCTTTAGGCACTTCTATCTCATGTATATGCAAAGCCATCTTCTATAGTTACATAGCTCTTTGCTTTTACTCCGACGAAGGACTATGCGTCCCCAATGCCAGTAAAATAAAATGTCAGTTTTTCTACACACGGTGTTCAAAATTCATCTATGATATCATTTGTTATCTATACACCGACGCAGTATACTAGTATAATCACTAGTTGTTTGTTTCTAACTCTTTCATGGCTCAATTCAGACCAGCATGTATATCATAGGACATCGTAAGATAGACCTAAATCCTGGGGTGTACCCAAAAATAATGTCAAAGTGAAAAGCATTATAAATTGATTACATTTTAATCCAAGAAAAAGAAGAGCTATTCTGCCGGTTTTAACTTGAGAACTGTTTACACGGGCGGTTTTTTCTGCGATTTCTAACAGCGATTCACCTGCAATCAAAAATCGCGCGAGTAAACATGAATGGCGATGATTTGAGTTCGAATCGGCGCAAAATTGCACTAATAAATTCGAACATGTTCGAAACCAGTGATCATCGGGGACGTGAATATAAAAAATCACCTTACAATCGCCAGTAGTTTACACGCTCCTTTTTTATCGCAGCTAGAATCGTACCGAAAATCGCAATGCTTATCAGAGAAAACTATCGCCCAGTAAAAGGTTTTTTAAATGAAGAGAAGGCTACATGATAATTGCTCTACTGTTAAATCTTTTTTATCTGTCCTGATCGACATTTTGACTTATGAATATTTCTTTCTTGTATGTATTACATGACATGTACAGCTTGAGTGGCTATGAATATAGAGATACAATATTCAGAATTCGTAAAACGTTTTTAAAATTTAATTAAAATATTAAAATATTGCCATAATAAGCGATACTTATTCAATTGTCCCACGACTCTGCATTTGTGGATGTATAATAAAAATTAAACTAAAACAAAGGGTCTCCTCTCATCGTCGTGAAGGAACAACAGTAACCGACAATACAGACGTGTCAGCTTTACATGATATTTTTTGGAGGACTTTTACGGACTGCTATTATTGCTGCCACGCAGTTTACAATCATGAGTAATGTAACTAATGTATGCCTCCGAGACCAGACTGTCGAACCGGGAGGCAATCCGCTACTCTTATACGAATAACTCAACAGGTTCTTTAATGTCCCCCATTTACAGGTTAAGGAAGGGATGGAAACGCGACGTTTCGACTTCTACTGTCAGTCTTCATTAAATACAGGCAATTGAATAAGCTTCACTATTATTTTATTCTCGATGAATAGCATCTTTCATTCTATTAAGATTGGTATACTTTTTGCGTCTTGAGAAAAAGGGTTTTGATGATTTTCGATATTTCTTATCGTATTCACTCACACAGGAATCTTTCAAACAGAGTTGATTTTAGCAAGTACTGACTATTTATATAGCTTAAAAATCGTCCGTATTTCCATTAAAAATAATTTATAATTCGAATGCTTTGAAATGGATTGTACAAAGACTCTAAAATTACATGTAAAATTTAAATTGGCAGATAAAAATATTGTCCAAAAGAATTCTGTATCCAACTCAAAGTTGCTAACTGTTCTTCTAAGTAGTTTTCCCCCCCCCTTTTTTTTTTTTTTTTTCAAAAAGAAAACCCTTTGAGGATTTTAATTTTTTAAGTAATTTTCAGTGTTCCCATTTTCTTGCTTCCTTCGCATATTAAAGTTTAAGGACGGTTTTTAAGCTAACAATAGCAGGAAATTAAACATAGCGTTAAGCAAAATGATTAGTTTCCTATTCCTGAGGGCATCTGGTTTTTTTTACGATATCAGCTGTACCCACAACAAATCTCCCGTTACTTCTCGTTACTTATCTTCAGAATTACAACAGATTTCGTATATGAGTGGGTGTGGACGAAATCGTGCGTGTAGTGAAATACCGCACTTTAATTTCCATTCATCCGCCGATAACTACACGTCATTTTTTTTTTTTTTTTTTTTTTTTAATGTAAGAGGGAGAGGGTATATTTTAATTATTTTGCCATATTTAATCCAAACAGCTTGGTTAGATTAGTTGCCCCAATACTATTGAATTCAATGGATTACAAGGGAATTCACGAGAAAAAAGATGCCTTTTTTGTTGTTGTTGTTGTTGTTGTTGTTGTTGAAATTCAACGTAGAATTCCCGAGTCGCGAGATGAATTTTCCTTCGCGAAGTGAATCCCATAGCGCACAGACTAAGAATGTATTTTTGGTTTGCTTCGAGCGGCCGTATGTGTGTGGGCGGGATTCCTTTGTAACGTTGAATTCAGCTTTTTAGCGTTCAATTTCACGTTCAATTTCCTGTCCTCGATAGCCAATCAGCGCACGGGAGTTTCAGATGCGGTATTACAGAGTGCAGTACCGTGTCGTTTGAGTCAGGGTTGCACGTTTTCTTAATCGATAATATAGAGTTGCCTAATAACACTGTTTGAAAATAATATAGCAGGAAGGTACCATCAATTCATTTCCCTTATCGATAAGATTTGCGTCGATAAAATTAAGCTGTGAAGAAAAGATGCGTGTCGTCGTAACGTGTGAACCGTTTCCCTCGTAACCAATGTATCATTGCTTGGAAATGACCCGGCTTGGAGACCATTTGAGTGTATAATTATTGTCATTTATTCGGCGATTTTAAAGTTCGAAAACGGGATTGGGAAATACGATGGCGTAACTTCTAAATGTCTTTCTTTATCAACTTAATGAACCTCAAGATTGACCAATCAGAGCACTCAGAAATGCCACAGCACGAATTAATATTATCACAAGTTTCTTCAATATTTCAAAATTGAAATTAAGACATATAGTACAAGAGTTACTAGTAAACCTTTAATTTGAAACTTGCAGATTGCTTTGAAAATCTTACTGAAAAGAGAAACTTTGACGCAGACACTAAAAGCGTCTGCGCAGCTCAGTCTGTATTGTAAGCATATGTAAATTTTTGACAATTGGACTTCACAAAATGTCAAAACTTAAGGTCAGTTTTTAAAAATTAAGGCTAATTCTTACATATGTTCTTCATTTATATGATATCGCGGTCCCACAAAAGTATACTACCGAAACGTCTTATATGCTCGGAGAAAACGAACACTTGTTTTCGCACGGAAACTCTCTTAGATCCTTGGAATCGTTGGCAAAGTGCACGCATGCGCAGACGTTTTCTGCAGGATCTATGACGTAAATTCGAATAGCTTCCATGGCTTGTGAATTAACCAATCGGAAGGCGGCAATCAAAATCGATATCCATTGCTGCTCCCAGAATGAGTTTGAAGTTACCAGATGAAGCCTGTTCGTTCTCCCCACCCCAATACGTGAAAACTTTTCTTGTCATACTAAAAGTTTGATTCGTTTGACATGATTTTAGGTGTTAGTTCATTCTGACGATTGCATGCTTAGCAAACGTTGAACTCATTATACAGAAAATGTCGGAGAATAGTATCTCTTTGGAGTGATTACTTTATCTATAGTAATCCTGACTAAACTCATTTGTCGGTTTTTATTGTTCATAAGTATTTGTACAAATTGAATTAATTATTAAAAGCTTAAGTATGTTCTTGAAAATCTTGATAAAGAAATTACGAAGAATAAGCTGCGACGTTTTGAGATATTGGCTGATTGTCGTACTTAAAATAAGAATTACTCGAGATACATTTTAAATTTTAAAGGCTTTCTCCCTCTCTTCCATTCTACTTTTCGTTCTTCTGTTCTACCCTTTTTCTTCCGTTTTCTTTTCTTTCTGATGGTTATATTTTTTCTTCTTTTTATCTTCTACATAAATAATCTCAATTGTATATCTTTCTTCTCTATTACTTCTCGTTTCTTATTCCTTTATGCCACATTCCCTTTCTATTTTTCATTTCCTTGGCATTTCAGCTTATATTTCAAATCATTACAAGTTTTCCAGGGCAATTTTGACATTAAACATCCGAGAAAATCCAAGGGTTGTTTATATTTTTGGTTCAAAATTACGAGTAGGTCAAAATAAATCAGGTAATATTCTTCATATAAGCCATTTTTCCCCAACGTTGGGTCTGAAAATATGTTTTTCTTATCTCAACAGCGAGAGCTCTACTTTCAAAGTACGCTAAACGCGAAAACGACTTAGCAAAATTGCGAGGAAAGTCTACAGGCTATGATGACGATTTTAAGAGAGCTGCTCCCGCTGGTTGCGAGACATGCTGTTCTGCCTGGTGGTAAGTATTATACGAGTGAAAAAGCACCTTACTATTAGTTGTTGGCAAACTGATTTTACTCTACTAGTAACAGCATGCGTCAATGCTTTTAGTAAGATGACGCGAGTTCAAGAGGACGGCGCGATCGTGTTCTTTTATGTGTATGTCTTTTGTTATGTTACATTAGGTAACGTCTCGTGCAACTTGTGCAACAAAATTGTGAGACAAGTTGCCAGGAAATTTGCCTAGTGTAACAGCATTCAAAATACAACAACAACAACCCTTATTAGGAGAGTAGCATGTAATAGCTCTATGAGCGCTAACAAAAACCTGTAGTCCTTGTTTCATGGTGGAATTGGAATTAAGAAGTTGATATTTACGGAGGGAGGAAATTGGAGAACCCGGAGAGAAACCCTCTAATCAAGGGACTAGCCTACTTTCCGAAAGGAAGATGTATGCAGAGACTTCTTTTTTCCACAGTATATGGGGATTCTACTCACATGCATTTTTGTTCACTTTAGGTGTCGAATGGTAAACGAAGATGCCTGCCTTTGCTCTCACTGAACAGCGCTTAACATAATGGAATACAGATATAACAATAAACGTGTAACGCCCAAAGCTATAACATCTTATAGAAAAACTTGTCTATACACCAAATTGAAAAACGTTGTCAGGTTCAAAAGGTTAAATCATCGAAGGTAAGACCGAAAGGGGTTATGGGTAAGTACTTTGTAAGGCCCATATTATATG
>JAAAQI020017569.1:0-18769 GCA_011800005.2 Stichodactyla mertensii | reverse complement strand
CTTTAAAACCCTCAAGGTGGTGACCAGGCCCCCTCCACCCTTTCTAAAGGGGGACCCCCCCCCCCCCCCGGGTCGTATTAAGCCAGTAAAGCTGTGTTTATAATCTTAATCTGAAGAAAAGTGGATGAAAAGTCAACTAGTATTCCTATCACAGTACAGCTGTACGGAATTTGTGACATGAAAAGGCATTGCTAGTCAACTTCGCCTCTATTTTTGATTCTGTTGGCCCTTAAGCCTCGTTTTCATGCTCACGTCGTAAAGGTCTATCACGTGACCATGTTCCTTACTATAATGATAATTTTCATTGAGTTTCCTGACACTGTACTACATGGAAATAATGGTGGTAAGGGACACGATCAAGATATAAGAAGTTTATTAATAAATAAATATTTAGTTTTCGAGCTGTTTTATGTTACTCTGTTGTAGATTCTTATGGTTACTACCAGCTGTTTGGATTACTTGACACGTTTTTTTACCAGTAATACATGTATATTTTATGGGATAGATTTTCTAAAGCTTATACGGCGAAGTATTCTGCTTCTCCGGGTTGCATGTTGTGTGGATGAAATCTTGTTTAGTTTGTCTGACATGGTAAATGAGACTATAAATACTACATCCAATAAAAACACATAGCAAACCCCCCCCCCCTCCCCCACTCAATAATATAATATACTGGGGGACGTATACCAGACCCTGCAAAAAACACCTAATATGTACTTTATGGTTGAATACAGTTAGCATTACACCTAAAGGTAGTGTAAGGGTTAGATTGGTGGGGACCTCAAAATATCATAGCAGGATAAGACCCCAGGGAGGGAGGGAGGGGAGGGGCACATAGATTACACTAGACACAGTACAACATCCTTATCCCTTTTGAACATAATCAAACCCCAGGGAGGGAGGGGAGGGGCACATAGATTACACTAGACATAGTACAACATCCTTATCCCTTTTGAACATAATCAAACCCCAGGGAGGGAGAGTGTATTGATGAGAATAACCACCTGCTATTGAATCACTCTATATGGTTTGTATACTGTGAAAACTAAAGACGTGTGCAACATAATGGTGCAACTTATAATGTACCAGTAAAATACCATGATAATTACCAGGAAGAATGTTTTCCAGTAGTCCTGAAATCAAAGAAATCATTTTAAATGGCAATTTACTATGTTAGAGTAAAACAAGTAAAACAGCAATGAATTCTTTTTACTAAAATATTGCATCATTAGTTCATACTCTGAGCTTCAATGGTTAATGTATTCTTTGCAACTTGTTTTGGTTTTCGTCCACCATAATCACGTGCGTTGATATTAGCATCTGTGATAATGTTAAAAAGATATTACTTCATTAACCAATTTTGATTCTACAAAATGAAATAAAGAAGTATTGTACAAAATACAAAAACTGTGCTATTATGAATGAAGCTTAGTTTTCTTACCAGACTCCTCCACTAAAAACTTGATGACCTTGTCATTTCCATGCATGCTAGCAAGATGTAATGGTGTGTAGCCCTGAATATATGTATATTGAATAATGTCATACAAACCACACAAATACTAGTACACACAATAGTTATTACATGGGAAGTTTTGTAATATGGCAAGATATTTTTACAAGTTCTACTGTATTTTATGAGCTCATAGGGTGAGTCAAAATATAAACAGCCTGACTCATGAAAATATTTAGCCATGTTCGATGACAAAGCTAATATAGAATAAAGATCTGTCATATGTACATAACATACTTACCCCCTGAACAGAAATCCAAACCAGAAGCAAAACAACAAGGAAAGATACCAAAAAAGACACTGCATTAGAGTGAAAATTTTATACAAGCACAATACAAATAAAATGCATTAAACATCTTTATTAGGCTAACAAAACTGCATGTGAAGATACTTACATGCTGTCAAAAACAAGACATCAACATGAAATAAAAAGAATATAAATAGCTTTAGTAAGAAAAATAATGTTTGGAATGATGTGCTGAATAAATACACAGAGGAACTGAATTAGATATTTGCTAACATCCAGACGACTGGCAGTCTGAAATAACACCAGTGAGGAAAGTACTTACTGATTTGGCATTAACATCTGCCCCTTTTTTCACCAACATGGCCACGATGTCTTCTCTACCATGTTTAGCAGCCCAGTGCAATGCAGTCTGTTTAAATGAATTGGATTATGTTAATGTTATTTCAGATAGTAATGAATGAATGATGTGACATATTAAAAGCTCATTATTATTTGTACATTCATACTATATTGTACTTACATACTACTCCATGTCCACACATCAGAAGAAGGTAGAAGAACATAATAGTGAATGAAAATGATAAGTAGATCAGTGATTTATCAGCTACTCTAATACTTCATATAATCATCAAAACAATTGCATGTGTGCACCTTTACATTTTCCATACTTGTAGGTACTGTGCATATTATTCACAGAAATATTAATTAAAGAAAATGGCCAACAATGAACGAGATATGACCGTCCAAAGCTAATGTATGTCAAACATACAAGAAGTCAGTTGTTTCTTATTCTCATGTACTAAGCATCCTTTCAAAGACACACTATTTGTTATAATGGTACTAATCTAATGACACTGATAGCAGTTTACAACTGTACTCACCCCCTGGATATCCATATGAATGAGATAGTGAAGAAAAGAAGGCAAATAAAGAAAATAAAAAGGATTAATCAATAATGTAATGTAGCTTGGGTAAGTACAAGAAGATAGAGTGTAAATAAAAGACTAGAAGTATGTAGTAAAACCCTAACCCTTACCCATGACATAAATATTGAAAGTGATATCAATTTGTTTAACTTACCGAGGTGAAGTCCTGCAGGGTGGAATGAAGTTGATATGAATAGAAACAAACAAATATAAGCAGTCAGTACTATTCATTCATTCTTTATTTCATGTGAATGTATGATATTGATGAATAATGGATTGAACAATGAATCTCCTATAGTCATAAGTATTTTATCCACAATGATTAAAACGACCAAGAGAACAGCACAACAATGGCATTCCTTAAATAATATATCAGTGATTGAAGAAGTACTTGAAAGTGATCCTTGAGTACTTGAATACATTACTGAACACACATTACAGAACAAGAAGAGTGTCTACAAAATTAATTAATATTCCAGCTTGATAACTTCACCAGTACATGCACAATGAACAAATAAAAAGAACAAAAACATAGCATATACAACAACAACAATAAAAAGAACTGAACATACTTGGGTTGATACATGGCAATAATTGAAACACAAAACCTGTTACAAGATTGACTACATTGCAGAAATGTGTAGTGACCTTTTTCTTTGCTAAACTTGAGTCTTGTTCCAACAGACACATGATGTTCGCTCTGTTCCCTCGAGCAGCTGTTATCATCCATTCTCTTTCTATGGGTTCTAGCTGTTGACCAACCAATCATTACAATTACTATTTGCACAGTGCATATATACAATAGTAAAAAATGATCTAATGGCGATTGACATACCTGTATTGTAGGTCCAAGATCGTCCCCTGAAAATAAAACAATATACTGTAAATCTTTATTCTTTTCACAGGAAAGTAACATACATGCCCTGTCAATAGTTATGACAAATAATATCACAGTAAAGTTAAATTTATTAAAAATAATCATTAGCCTATAAGTACATAGTTACAGATGAAAGCAGCTATGATGTACATTATCCATTACCAGACAGATATGCAAATACAGTGCACTACTAAGGCATAATAGAAATATATGGAAGTGCATGGTGAATGCACAAGTCTCAGGTATAATTAATATGACCATGACAGAAAAATAAACCATTCACAAACAATAAACTAAGCACTAAGAAAGAGATGAAGTATTTTATGGTACTACAGATATCAGCCATCAAGGAGAAACTAAATGTGTATAAAATAGTAAGTACATGTAGAAGAATGTACATTATGTAATGTACAAACTAGAGGACAATATATTGCTGACTGAGAAACCCTCTTTGATACATAACTTTAACACCATAAACTAGAGTCATAAACAATACACAAAATACAAATAGTCAACACAATTTCATGATCATTCTAGAATTATCATGATTATAACAACACACTTCAATGTACTTTGAGGATGCATAGCTGCAGATGTGAACAGATTCAATCAGTCATAACTCACTCTTTATCTGTTTGGATCTTGCCATAAATAACAAGACTGGCTGTCCATTAGATTATGTTGTATTGCTGCCCTATTGACATCCAACGCAGCTATTTGCATCCATTCTTGATTTTAATATTCTTTTATCACACTCAGTTCCTAAATTCACTCATGTTTTTATCTTTCATTTTGCAGAATAAAAAGGCATTTTTTCTGTCCTGAATTTTAACAGTTTTGTTCAGAACTCCCTACAGGACAGCTGCACCATACAAAATCATTAATATTCTATCTATTTGAACCCTTATTTGGCTGAACAGACAAATAATTCCAATAGGATCTATTTCTACCAAAACATTTAGAATAACTTTATTATTGGGAATCCCTGATTGGCTGGATTAAAGCCAAATAATCGTCAATAAAGAACATACCTGCTGGAGCATTAAACCATAATCATATTTGGAAAGAAACTTTTTTGATGTGTTTACAGAAAATTAGGAAAACTTCAGGAAATGATTTATTTTGTAAAACAATGAATAGCATTGTTAGTTCACATTATATATGTGCAATTTATGTAAACAAAAATTAGATTATGTAGATAGCAATTGCCTAATATAGCAGATAAATTACTGAAAAGACCAATGAAAGTTGAGTCACACTTTCATCTTTAATATTTTTTTCTTTTAAAATTTTATCTTGTTAATTAACTTTCAAAATAATAAACAATAATTAAATATTGATGTACCTTCAAATTCCTGATCATCTAATTGCTAAATTAAAACAAACAAACAATCAAATTACATTTTCAATTGAGAAAAAAACAAATTGCCTATTTATTGATTGTTGTACTTACCAAATCATCAGTAGAGATCTGTGAAAGTCTGTCCTCACTATCACTTCCTTTGGCTCCAGATATTTTCCTGTCTTCTCTAGGTGTACTACACCCACTTCCGGTAGACTGTTGAAAGGGTTTTCTTTTTGTTAAAAGATAGTGCAACTACTAAAAACACAACTAGGTAGAAAGTATACTTTGATTATAAATTATTTAACGGTCTTAATCTAGAAGAACTCTGTTCTTATAAATGTTTTGAAATGAGCTTTTTCAAGTAAAAACCCTTTTAGTTGTTAGTTGAACACGCTGGGCTGGCACAGTACTGAAATCGGCGGTTTTAAGCGTGAATTTTAATAACTTTTTACAGTAAAGTCAGATCAACTTCAAATTTCACATATGAAGAGTGCTCGCCAAAAGAAAAATATTCTTCTTTTTAATTTTAACCAATGTTATGATTTTTGGTGGGAAAATGACATCATCAATTTAGTGGGAAATTGAAAATGAGGGATATGCAAACTTTTAATAAGCGTATTTAAAAAAAACTTGTTGAGATACGTTCAAAACTGAAGAGATAGCGGAAAAAAGTTGTATGTAATCGGAATATATGATTTTTTAAAGTTTGGAATTTCCTGCTAGTTTACCTAAAAAAATCAATTTTCAAAAAATTATATCTTTAGATTGAAAATGGCTTTATCTCTTCAGTTTTGAACATATCTCAATGAGTTCTTTCAAATGAGCTTATATTTTAAAAGTTTACATATCCCTTTTAAGGGATAATAAGAGGGTTATTACTTGTTTACAAAAGTGTGAACCATGATTGTTTTTAATGTGGATTATCACACACATTTACTAGGTGAATCAAAATGGTGACTCATTTGAGAATATGTCAAATGAATCTCATACTTGACTAATAGACCTTTTTCTCAAGGCTGCATGCACATCTAAACTTGACAGGCTGCAAAACCACAAAACACAAATTAAGCACATTTTTAAGGAAGGTGCCTACTATTGTCAGCTTACACATTTACTGCAAATTTAGATAGAGGGATTCCCATCTTTTCTTCTTATTCAACTAGTTTTCGGACACTTTGAAGGTGAAAACATCAATTTTTCTCTGTGTTTTACCTGTGTTTCTCCATTTCTTTGAAGCTTCTTGAAGAGTGCAAACATGTCAAACATAGATCTCGTCATGCCATTTTATAATGCCGCATAGTGTTTGTCACACTTTTAACATTGCTTTTCTCCTTAATTTTACATTTTAAAAATTCATATCTTTCTAAAATGCAAGGGTACCACCTTTATTCTTTTATGTATATCATAAAATGAGTAATACGTTAAATTTTTATAACATTTCAAAAATATAATGGTTTTAGATAATTTAAGCAAAACTTCTGTATCCCTCCAAGATCACTTTTTGAACTTTTGCATACAAAATTTAAATAAAAAGAATTTCCTAAAGTAAAAATGAGATTTTTGATACTTTTCAAAAATGTATGCAGGGTTTTTGATTTTATGGAGCTTAGATATAAAATATCTCTTAACAATATTGGAAATAATGATTTTTTCCTTGCATAACAATGAAAAAATTATTAAACGTTAAACACCTGATGATGTTTACATCATCAGGTGTTTAACGTTGATTATCTCGCTTAGATGCATGGTGACCCCCAATTTTTTGCCCATATTCTAATGACCCCTTGGGTGTTTAAAAAAAAATGAAATAGTTTTTTTAAAATAAAAATGGTTCGCAATTAGTAGACACCATCTGTAAAAGGAGAATAATCAATTTTGTGAATTCTTATTGAAAAATTTCTAAGAAATATATGATAAATTTCATCATAAAATCTCCTGTTCTGGTGTCATAGTCCATCACATTCCTTGGATTTGGATAAGCATACAACCTTGAGAAACAGATCTATTGCAGTATTGCAAATATTATTTCAGAAAACTTTCACGTATAAGCTACACCCCAAACTTTGAAAAGGTTTTATGTGAGTCACTTTACAATTCTGAAAGTTGGAAAAAGGTGTTCATTATATGTGAGGATATACTGTAACGGTAGTTTAATCAACCACACCCTTCATAAGTCCAACACAGGGTGACCGCAACTGTAAATTTTCACAAGGGGCTCATTAATTATCATTTCTCAAGACATGCCAAAATATATTTTATTGATATAGTTATATTCTTAGTATTGTATAATTGGGAAACTTCCTGCATTCATAAACCAAGGAAACTGTGAAGTTATAACTACTTAGAGTATTTGAATATTGCTTTACCTCAATACTATCCACAGATGCTGCTCTCATCATGTAATTCTTTGATAGATTCCTGACATCGCCAGACTTGTTTTCCTTGTCATGTTCAGATATATAGCCCAGGGTACCTGGAGCATGACCTTTAGACATCTGAGTTGCCAACATGTCCTCAAACATCTTAGTGTTCCTCATGACTGGAGGTCCTGATACTGGTCTAGTATGAGTCTTGTGGCTATGGCTGGAATGTTGTCTTGGGGGTTTACGCAGCACCGCAGGGGCTTCTTTGGGTTTTTTAAGAACAAAATATTTCTCTCCCTGAAAGAAATCATGAACATTTATTAAAAATTAAAATTAAAATATTTTCCAATACACTGTGTTTATAAGACCTCTATAGATAGCAGTGTTTTTGCTTTGTGATTACTGCTGAATTGAGTTACCCTATTTTGAGCCCTGGATCGCCCTAGATAGAATGAAAATATACTTTTTCTGTATTGATTATCTATGATTTTTGAGGTTGCTTCATATGTATTTTTATCATTATTTGCGAAGAAAGATTGGCTCAAGATATGTAGAATTATCAAACTCAGAGTGATAAAAAGAATAAAATGTATAAAATGCACTTCAAAAAATAAGAATTAAAGGAAAGTTACCTATTTCATGTTAAAACACTTGCAAGCAATTTCAGCTCACACCCCAACAAGTGACTCAAATGATTTACAACCTAACCAAAGCATTATTTATCTCTCCTACATCTGAAATATTTATCACATCCTCAACCTTAAAATTCATAGAATCTTTAAAAATCATCAACAATGCCATTATCATGAAATCAATCATCAATTCTGGCTAGAAAACATTAAAATTGAAAAACCTTTTAGTGATAACATGTGCTCCCATACATGATTCTTTTTCATGTAGTGGCCATGTTGACATTTTTGCCCAGTGAGCCTCATATTCAAGCACTTCAGAATAAGTTTAGCCAGGCATAATCAAAGGCTTTTACTCTCATGAGTATAAAATGATCATTATAAGATAAGAAGCTGTCTGGTTTTACTAAATATGGTAAGTAATAGCTCGTTTGTTTGCAAAATCTTGTGTATAAAAGTATGTGAATACATTAAAAGTGGTCATACTTTTGCGTGTCATGCTGTAAATCTGGTAGTAAATCACACAAACCATTTGGTTTCTGGAGCTTCTAGTTCAGTATGACCTAATGGTCAGGTTGATGAATATTATTATATACATCAAGTACTTTTTATGACTGTCACAGTGATATTTCTCTTTATAATGTACTGTGCATAAAAAGGTATCAAGTTATTTTAGAACTGTAATGTCTAATGTGATTAAAATATTTATGGCATCAACTTAAAAGCAAACATTACCATGCACGTCATAGGTAATCTTGTCATGTACTGAATAAGCAAACAACCAAATAACAGCCCTGTAATTATTGTAAACAATTCCTAGCTAACCAATACATTATTCATAATGTCCCAGTGCTGAATATAATTTGTGCTAAATGTTTATATCAGAATATCATTCATGCTCTACAGACTTTCTAGACAGGTAAGTAGTGTGCTGTCACAAATATTAGCACAGGAAATATAAACTCATTAAAATAATACAAGATTAACACCTTGAAGATAAACATGAAAGATATTTTCTAGTTCTCATTAATTGACCTACAACTATTAAGAACATAAAAAATTAAAAGCTAAGACATTTTTTGAATAATATGCGATGTATGTTGAGCAGGATATTCTCTGTGACATGTAATTAAGTATTTTCTACTCAAGTAGTTTGGATTATCGTTGCTTTCAGCTTACATCTATTTCTTGCACAGTAGCCAGTTGATGTACTATCTCTTTGAATTCACCTCTGATTTTATCTAGAAACAAGAAGATAGAGCAAAGCTAAGAGAGCTAAAACACAAAGAGACCAATATCAATGTAAAACATCGAATAATGTAAGCTTACTTTTGTTTGCAGGGTCGTTGAGCTGCTGTCGAAAATGAGTCACCAAATCGTGGTTTTTCACTTTACTGTCATTCTTTAACATGTAATCCCTCACAGAGGCAATAGTAATAGGTTCGTTGCCTGACATGATGGGATAGTTTCAGCAGAACTAGTAATTTTTCCGCCCAAAATTACAACATTTTTTCGTTCATTTTTGGGTTGGTTTGGCTTGTTCTTGTACCATGACAGCTCGCTAAGCATCCTGGGCTATACATAATACTATTTGTGCTATGTATTGATTTATTGATGATTTATCAGTAAAAAAAACCAATACTATTGCAAAACAGAGTACAATAAAAATAAATTCCAAAATTGAAAGGATAGTGAAGGAAAAACTTCTAAAACATTCAGCCTCTACCCCTCCATTCCCCTTCCCTTCCCTTCCCTTCCCTTCCCTTCCCCAAATGAAATCACAGTTATGCTGGTCAGCAGTTTAGTGTCATATTTGAATGCGCTGCGCATGTAAACAAAGTCCAAAATGGCGCAGTGATCTCAGAATTTTTTTGTTCCTCAAAAAAAGAATCGAAAAAATGACTGAATAAATCATCTTTATATTGTTTTTAAACGGTCGTTATACCAGATTTACAAGATGTTGGACTTGGAGGTCGTTCCTGAACGATCACTTGGCAATGAACAATGGGAATTTATCTTAGGTGAGTCAAACGTTATCAAACAAGACGTTGTTGTTTTTGGACCCTTGGAAGCTTCAGATGCTTTTAAAGTACAGCTTATCTTGATAATATCTGTTTGATTGTCTTTCAGGTATGCCTGTGGCTCAGTGTGTACAGATCCTCAAACGTCAGTGTCGTACGATTCGTACAGTACAAGTTATGTACAGCGAGGCGGTGAGTGATGTAACGTCAAACTATAACATACAGCCAGACATACAGCCTAATATCTGGAAGCTTTTTACTGATCTGCGTGTTTATCACCGTTGTAGAATCCTTTGGCTATGGATCTTGTGTTGAATATGCCTAATGATGGTATAAGACTGGTGTTTGATTCAGTTAGTCAGAGACTCAAGGTAGGGATCATAAAAATATTTTAACTTGACATGTACTTACTAATCTAGAAGATGATGCTAGTTAGATGATTTTGCACTGGTATGATGACTGCAATGTAGCAACATTTATTGATGTACTTTCTTTAAATTTTAGATCATTGAAGTTAACAACATGAGCAAAGTCAAACTTAAATACTGGTAATTTTATAAAGGTTGAATTCAAGAAACAGTTGCAGTTGAATTGTTTTAATTTCTTGGTAGGATTATGTTCTTGAATGGGAACTTTTATTAATTTCAGTGGAGTTCATTTTAATTCTCCCCAAGTACAGCCAACAATTGAACAGATTGACATGTCCTTTGGAGCCACGCATCCAGGAGGTAATGAACATCTATGGTATATGCAAACTTACATCTCTTTAACTTAAGATCTGTAGTCCATCTGAAAAACTCAAATCACTGTCAATCAGAAATGTGCAAAAGAAAATCACAGCCTAAAATGTAATTTGTACTCTTGATGTAATACTTCAGTAGTCTTGTCACTGTAATTTGTACTGTTTTATACTAAACCATTGCTGGGAATAGCCTGGGTACTGGTGTATGTATTGAGGTGTATTGAGGTGTGGGGGTGGTGTATTGAGGTGTATTGAGATGTGGGGGTGGTGTATTGAGGTTTGGGGGTGGTGTATTGAGGTGTGGGGATGGTGTATTGAGGTGTAGGGGTGGTGTATTGAGGTGTGGGGGTGGTGTATTGAGGTGTAGGGGTGGTGTTTTGAGGTGTCGGGGTTGGTGTACTGAGGTGTGGGGGTGGTGTATTGAGGTGTGGGGGTGGTGTATTAAGGTGTAGGGAGAAAGGGCCTCTCCCAAATCCCCTCATCCCAGTTGAGCCCACCCTGTTGAGCCAGTATGCTGACTAGGCTGGGAAAACAATATGAGAGATTTATACTGCTTTGTAAATTACAGTCTATGATCCAAGTCTACAATTGTTCATTCTCAACTTCCGGGGACTGTCATTTTCATTCCCAATTGATTCCAAGTTTGAGGTAATGTCAGTTAATTTAATAATGGTTGTTCTTTTTGTACAACTTGTGGTAGTAATAATAGTGCAAATACTATCAATCTAATCATGAATACTACATTAATTTCTGCAGCCATACTACACACATGGCTTGGGTTCCCTGAAGTTCTCCTCAGGTGCGCCACCAACAGTGTCACGCATGGCAATCTATCATGGAAACAGCAAAGCAGATGCAAGGTAGCTAGGGTGGTTAACAGCTTGCCTATTAACAAACTCATAGGGCTAAATGATACAAACATAACAGATTTTAACAAGACTTTACGGTTTTATTAGGGCCCCACCCTTCCCATTACAATGTTTCCATGGCAACTGCTTTGCAGACAGTGTTGAGATCATAAGAGAAGAGAATGATGTCAAAGGTCTTAAACTCTTCTTAGTTGCTGAAGGTAAAATAATAGTAACTTAAAAATAAAGTACACTTGTGATATTGATGGTGCATCCATTGACAGAGAACTGGACCGAGGTGTGGTTGCCATGACAACCAGATAAGATTCAATCCAAGATTAGCACTTATTTGCAGCTCCACGGCTTTGAACACTCAGTTCTGCATTTGGTTAAACTCTTGAGTAGCTGAATAAATATTTTATGTTTTAGTTTTGTAAATGCTAATTTTATAATTTAGGTACTGGACCTGGGAAGATTTTAGAGTTAAGAAGAAGAACATTTGAAAGGAAAGTACTGTTTGGTGATTCTTGTCAGGTACAATTAATAATGGACAATAACTGATATGCATTTGACAATGTCAGTTGTAGTTTTAGTTAATATCTTGATATAAAATGTTGAATGATAGAATATTGCTGACATTACATATATAGTTTCCTATCCTGGCTGTTATCTAATCTAGAATGTAATCAGTTCACTTGGCTCGCCGTGTAAAGTTTATTACAAAGCAGAAGACAAGGTGAAAATTTAATTCAAATTCATGATAATATACATTTATTAACTTTTATGCACAAGGTTGTTTAATTTATATTTTTAATATTTAAATGATACATGCTTCATAGATGAGGATCCATGCCCCATCTCCATACAAGTTGGCTCAATCCAAGATGTCAGATTATTTCTACAATTATTTCACTTTAGGCTTGGTAAGGTAGCATCAAACTTGTACCAAAAAATATGACAATTAATCAAACATTTAGATTTGTACAAATTATCATGAAATAATATGTATATGAAATTTATTTCTTGAATCATAATTTGTATGATTACAGGATATTTTATTTGATGCGTGCAGTCATCAAGTAAAGAAGTTTATCTTGCATACCAATTTCCCAGGTCACTACAATTTTAATATGTAAGTGTACAGGCTGGAATAAATCCAAGTCAGTTATAATGAACCATAGTCAGAGAAAATTATTAACTTGTTGCATTTTTTATTTAGGTATCAGAGATGTGATTTTAAAATTCCTATCACCAGGGAACCAAAAGGTAATTATTAATTTAGAAGTTTTTTATTTAGAGCAAAAGAATGCTATAATGTTGACTCAAGATGCTTGTGAGGACTAAGCCAGCTCACTTATTATAAATTTGATGACCAAAAAATAAAAGTCATTATAACCTAGAGTTACTTGTAATTTACCATCAGTTACCCTGTTATCATTTTCAGGTTCTGGAGAGGAAAGTCTTTTGCTTGTAACACCAAGTAGTAAGGTGTGTCATATTAGATAAGGTTAACTTAGGATGCATGCATCTAATAAGGAAAGCCCCTTGGTTGTAATACCATGTAATACGGTTTGTCATATCAGAATGATAAGGTTAACTTAGGCATGTGTAAATCTAATAAGGAAAGTCCTTTGGTTGTACATCAAGTAGTAAGGTTTGGCATATTAGGTAAGGTTGGCATGCATGTATCTAATATTTCATCAGAAATTTTCATTTTGCAGTGGGACAGTGTACAGGATTACCTTGGTAAACCTTTGGAAGCACCAGTTGTCTTACACAGGTTTGGTTGTGATATAATATAATTATGTACAACAAACTAAGGGCAGTGATGATTAGCTTAAAAATAATATACATTCAAGAATAGTACTTGCCCCAGTGCATCAAACGAGAGCTGATGATATATTTATGTGAACAGCAGGAAGTGCCTGCGAGAATTACTCTACCTTTTAGATTTTTTGTTGATTAAAACAATTAATTAAGGAAAAGCAAAGTCCATATGAGACACACTTGCATAAAGCCAGTCATTTTACTTTTTTAAGCAGCAGGTAAATATTACATAACAGTGTGCAGTTAGTTTTATATACCAGTACTCTAGAATGCAGTCTAATTTATATTACAGTGGTTCCCAGTCACATGCGACCACTGAGATGTTTTTCAAAGCAATGAAATCCACTTTTGGTGGACATCAATCAAAAGTGTTTCTATGGCAGCAGGCAGGTTTTGAATGAATACTGATACATGGTATGTCTTGTCATCTAGATGGGTTTCGATCAAACAGTAAGGTGTAAATAAATCCAACCTTTTCCTTCTGTAGGATAGAGAATTGTATTATATGCTTATGAAGAAAACAGGAAAGCTCAAGAATTATTTGCTATCTTATTTCAAGCAAACTGAAAGCTGGTAAAAACCTTTGTAGTTATCTTCAGTTCTTTACAGAATAGAAAAATAACAAGTTAAAACTAAAAACAAATTGGTGAGATATTCACACTTATTACATTTCCTTTATGATCCTGAAGTGATTTGTGTGTTTTATATCACTAGCTTAAAATTGAAACTTTCACAATTTAAAATAATTCTGAATCAGAAATAATAACTGTGACTTTTTAGTGGAGAAAGGAAAAGGAATCAAATGTTCCCACAACATTATGCCTGACTACTACAACAGTGCTTATTTCATACTTGACACAGTTTTCTTTGTTATTCATTGGGATGTATGATACATCCTGATGAATACGTTAATGAGGGATGTATCCAGTTATTGACCCAGGTCAATAACCAGATACATCCCTTGAATTTGTAATGAGGAGTTCATTACAAACTCAACGTATCCGAGGCAGGATTGCAAAGCACGTCCCGGCAAAAGACCCCTCATTTAACAGTCTGTTGGTGAGACCTTAATTGGCTTTATTGTCAACCCCGCCCTCCCGGCTCAAAATTTTGCAAGCCCAAGAGTCATCAGGTGATCTCTTTGCATCCCCTTCTCCGTGTGGGATGAGTCAAAGCATTCACTCTGATGTAATTATCATCTATGCATGCTCTTGTTGCTGAAAAAGACAATGTATGAATATGTAAGTATTACGCCCTGTTTTCTCTTGAGAATTGCTGTGTTGTGAAAATTTTCTCAAGTGTGAAATAAGACACTTAAATACCTCAAACATTGCCAATAAGCCTATACATCCCTCGGGCCTAGTACGGCCCTCAGGATGTACGTGGCTTATTGCCTCTGTTCTTGGTAACTCTCACATAAGAGGAAATATACAAAAAATAAACCTGCAGCCACTTTTGATTGACATCCACCAAAAGTCAATTTCATGGCTTTGAAAAATGTTTGGGGGGGTCACCTGTTACTGAGTACTGCTGTAAATAGTAGGAGTGTTTTGCTATTTGACAGGGCTTCATCTACCAACACAACTAACCCTTTTGGCTCCACATTCTGCTACAATCTCCAGCAGATGATATTCGAGGTAAATATCTTCAGATGATTCACCAAGAATTAAGAATTAGAAGCTAGAATTTTCTGTTAGTGCAGTAATAATAATGTGGTCATTCTTTGTTGTAGGTCATGCCTAATAACCACATAGCATCACTAACTCTTTACCAAAGCCCAATGTAAACTCAACAACTCCAGACAGCAATCATTTTGTCTTTGGTTTATGGTTACAGCTACTAACATGAAGAAATTACTTAATATTATAGTGTTTTAACAGTTTTATACATTTGGATAAAACTACACTGTGTTTTATTGGTTCATATCCTGAAGATTTAGTTATTAAGTTATGAGATTGGTTCATCAATCCTGAAGATTTAATTATTAAGTTATGAGAAATACCATTATGTTAAATAGTAAAGGATGTAAATACACTAGCTTATTGTACATATTAATGTTCACAAATTCTTAATATTAATGATACAGTACAGTTTCTGATCCGATAATAATAACATTTAGCCCTACGTGTAGCAAGATGTTATTGAATTGCTTCATTTATTAAAGAAGTTAAAGAAAGTTAATAGAATCTTCTCTGTCTTCTGACAATTTGTTATTAACATCAACATAACATGACTTGAAATACAATCATGTCTCTTTCTTTGGCCTGTTAAACTGGTTGTTGAGTTGATAAAGCTAATAAACACCAAATGCTTTCTAATAATTTTTCAAACTTGAACCAGTTGAATAAATACAATTCATTGTATCCTGTAAATCTTTATGTCCACTGCATAAAGCTTTTTGAACAACTGTCTCAGATTTCAAACAAGTTAAAACAATATGAAATGAAAGTAATTACTGTGAAGATTTCATTAATGCTTTGCATCCTCGCCATTCACACATCACTTCCTTGATTTTCCAGTTTGAAACTCATTATGGGGCTGCATCACATCATCTAAATACTTCACAACCTACTCTGGTAGGATATCAACAGGGACGGATCCAGCCAAAAATATAGGGGGGGCTTGACTGAAAAAATGGCTCATTTTACTGTAAATCCATTACTTTGATCAAATAAAACCATAACTATATATGGCTGAAAGGGGGGGGGGGCTAAGCCCCCCTTTGCCCCTCCCTGGATCCGCCTCTGATCAATTGTCTACTAAAACCTGGATGGGTTTTGTGTCATTTCTTGAATCAATGCTTTCTCTACAAACCCAAGAGAATGATCATCAATTGTCTGATTCAAGCTCACAAAACATTGTTTTTGTGTCTTCTTTGCTGCAAATGAAATCATGAGCAATTAGAAATTTAGTAGTATTATCATGTAGGAGCTGTGAAGCAAATCTGTGGGATATCAATCTGTGGGGGGAGGGGGGGGGGCATTCATCATATCTTTTGGGGTTGAAATCACTAAATGACTACCAAATGAATTAGCCAGTACCTTTTGGCTTGCATGTTTGCCAGTAAATAAAATAATGACATGCTGCTTCTTGGTACCTTGGCCACATCACATTTCATTTCGAATTCTGCAACTTCACAATAGACCTAATTCGCTTGGGTGTATTTGTTTTTCCAATACAGGTCACGTGTCATTCCTTTGGGACTTTTTCCTTTGTTTAATTATGGTAATGCTTGAGAAGATACATTAATATGGATAAACCTCAAACAAAGAGTTGTATTCCCAAGAGGTCTGAATTGGGAAAACATTACGCCCAAGCGAACTAGGTCTATTACAACATCTGCACACTAGATAGATGAACAGTGCCATTTCCCCATTGCAAGCAATGTCACACACCACATCGGTGTCCAGGCCTATAGTAATTCATTTGTTTAATAAATGACACAAAGGCACACACACAAACCACATAGGGATACTAATATGAAAACTGTGCTCTTATTCTCACCAAGTCTTTGAGCCAATGAACTACAGCTTGTATCTGATTGACTTCCCAACAAAACTGAAACAGCAGGACTAACATCCTGAAAACAAAATGTCACCACTGTCAACCCTATATAAACCTATTATAATTGCCTTACAATGTGCATATCTCTCCATGCCTACACCTTCCAGCTGAGTGAACAACAAATCGCCCAAAACCTGTAGCCCCTCATTCTTTGTTTTCAAATCATTTCTTGAGTGTTTTTTTAGATAATTCACAGGGGTGTGCGCAGGAGTTCCGGAACCCCCCTACTTGGCAAATAAGCTCTTTGACACATGAATCTTTATTTACCAAATCAGTAGGGGAAACACATTTACGGGTAGTTCAACAGCTTGTTCTGTGTATTAAGAAACAAAACTCCTGCAACTTTGCAGTCGATCACCGTTGATCGCCTACTTATATATGTAAAATTGTGATTCATACATTGAAATTATGCAAAATATTGTGCATCACTATTGAATTGCTATTTGTACCGCATAACACTTTTTGTGTAATGTAGTATGTTTATATTGCTGTCTTTTCCCAGTCAAATCAAAAAAGCTAGAACCCACCCTCATGAAATGCCTGCGCACGTCCCTGATTCACACATAAAATATCACTCTGATTAACAGTTTTGTACTTTTCTGAAACTCAAAATGTATTGGATTCAACAAGTCAACAGTTTTCAGAGGAAAAAAAAGGTGCTTGAACATACGGCCAGCCATAAAAAAATCAAAACACACTGTGATTGGTTAGAAAATTTACTGCTGCTCATCTGGTTATGCATGCATGCATCAATGTTAAGCCTGAGAGGGGTGGGTCGGGCACATGTAAGGGAAGGTATGTTTATTATCAGGGGGGAGGGCTGGACAATTCAGAGTAATTTTTCCTAAAAAAGGTGTGACCCTCCCCAGTCATTCTAAAGCTAAAGTTATGACCCTCCCCACGAAAGTACCAACAATACTCATAACCCTACCCCCTACCCCCACCCTGATAATAAGAGGAGTTTTCTCTCTGACAGCAGTTTAAATATACAGAACAAGAATTTCGAACATGCAGGGCTCACAAAAAATATAAAGTATGTTAAAATAATCATTTTAATGATTTTAATTTCATATGTCATGTAGCATTTGATTGAGAATGATGTCAGTCTTTTTCCAACTATAACAAATACAACACACGCACTTCACCTAACTGTATGCACTACGCCTAACTGTATGCACGGCTCCAACATCAGACTTGGAGAGTGACACTGTTGAACAAAGTATGGGTTCCAAAAGTTCTGCTTTGAGTGAATCAAGTGACTCCTCAGAGGGCCGTCATGCAGTAACAGATGCCCCACCTGATGCTACCTCCTCTCGCTATGGACGTAAAATAACTAGAGTCCTGTGAGACAACTTTGTGGGCTCAGATTAACTTGTAACTGGCTCAGATTGACTTGCAAATTTGTAGATAGACATGTTATCAAATACACCTAAAATAGTGATTTTCCAGTACTTCTTACACACATCATTACTAATATTAAAGGTTGAGATAATTCAGGCTTAACATGTAAAATAAAAGATCCAAAATAGAATCAAGTTCAAATTTAAGTTCAAATTAAGTTCTTAAAGTTAGCATGCAACTTAAAAGGATGACCCTACTCTAGATTAGCTTTAAGTGAAAGATGTGACACTCCCCTTAAGCTTACAAACAGGGGCAGATACAGGGGGTGGATTGGGTGGATTTCCACCCCCTCTTTAGAGGTGTTAAAAGTCAAAAGTATGGATATTTTAAATGAAATAAAACAACAGATCTGATTGCATTTCATAACTAAATTTAAATATAAATACTTCAACATATATATATTCATTTAGAACGGTTTTCAAAGAGTGCTCAACTTGATAGGAGCTTTTCATAAATAGAAAATGTAGTT
>JAAAQI020017458.1:9147-19657 GCA_011800005.2 Stichodactyla mertensii | reverse complement strand
AAATATTCTAACATTTTAGTCCTAAAAAGCGAAAAGCAAGATATATTTCACCATCTAATTCTATATATATATATATATATATAACTGAGATCCTGACACAAACTCTGAAAAATCCGATGGCATATATATAATATCTTTATAAGCCACCATCAAAAATCCTTTTTCATTAGTGTTTTTGCTAAATTATCCCATTCGATACCGATGGCATTGTGTCGGGATTATCTCTAACAGTGATCTACAAAGTGCAAGGAGGTTGATGAAACATATTGTCAGATGAACTACAACACAATCTACAAACGCACGGTTACTGGGGATAAAGTGGAACGTGTTTGAAATTTGACGGTTTATAGCCGAATGTTTTCCAAGTCTCCTGTATATTAATTTCCTTGCTTGGTTTATTCTTAGGAGAAAACATATTAATTATTAGGATGTATGTTTTTCCATTTTTTAAGTCGGAACCAGGTGGGTTTTTGAGTTTCCTCTACATCCTACTCATCGGCGAACTTTGATCTTTTTGAATTTTTGCTTTTAGTCAAAACATTTTAAAGATTCAAATAGTAAATTATACTTCAGCGCCATGTTAGAGAAATAAACATTTTCTGGCTAAGGACTTTGAGCAAGTAAAATTAAGAAGGTCAGGCACAGAGCCGTGGACAGCCATCCTGCTAGCACTAATGGGTAGTATAGCTAGACCAGTTAACATAATACACAAATAATGGTGCTTTTGACTGGTTCACATATTCCTATCGATGTTTTTAACTGGAAAACATAACCATCCATTTTACAAGGAAATGTATTTTGAACACTTTTATCACGTTGATGAAAAAGGCTCAAGGGATCAAAAGAAACACGTCAACAGAGTTGTTTTGTATTAAGGATTCAACTCACGGTTCCTCAGTCTACCTATCTGATGACTGCCTGTCTAGCTTATCATGAGTTATCTATATCCCAAATTCTGACTGTGGTTTGCCTTCTCAATCTATTTTTACTGGTATATCCGCCACAAGCCCTAACGAAAGCCTTTCACCTCATTCATCTCATCTCGCTAAAATAACTCCCCCGGACTTTCAGTTAATTTCTTCCACTTCGTTATTTATCGCTCAATCGGATATTGTTTCCTTCAATTTTAGTTTTCTTTTCATTTCTCTTGATATTTTAATGTGCGACTGTGATAGAGTTCGCCGCGCGTGTTTAATTAATTGAAGAGAAGTACTGTTTTCAAAATTATTTTTCGCTGATAATAAAGCCAAGAAACCTGTTCCTAACTAGCTAAATCACTTGTCAGTTGACGTTATCAAAAAATTCATGTATTTAAATACCGATCTTACACATAACAAAATAGCACAAAATACATCTCGAAATAGCGTAAATATATCCTAAAATCTGTCCCGAGTTAATCGATGGCAGAGTAAATCGACAGGAAACATCATAGTACAGCACAACTAATGTAGAGTTGCTGTTAGCTCAAAGCGGTGTGTATAATTAGCGCCGTTCTTTAATTAGCCCCCTGGAAGGTTATATCGAATCTCATCTTTACGGAAATATATTTTTTTCCATATGTTATTTTCAATTACAAAAACATTCTTCGATTTCAATCCCATTTTCCTATATTTTTTATGAAAGCAAATTCACGAATTGTACAACTGAGAATTTTTAAGAATTAAATAAAAATATATATCCATGACCGAGAATTCGATGTTCATAGCTTGACGAATGAGTTTTATCATATCCGTTTCGTGATATGGTGAAATGTTTTTTTCTTCTTTAATCACTATCAAACCAACCACTTAGTTCATGCATTGGACGTCAATGATGGCCATATTCCTGGGCCTATCCCAGGTTATTAGAACGCAGACTCCCCATCTTTCTATCAGAAGATCTAAATTCTTAAAATGATACATTATTATGGTGTAGTTACCTGGATAGGATTCATCTATATCAATTCCACTAAGTGTGTGCCTGGTTTTTAGCTTTTGGATCTGATACCTGACCGTTCAGTTGCTTCCAGATTCAGTCTGTTTGTATGAAAAGGTACAAAACCATGCGCATGCGCATTGTATTATGATGATTGATTGAAACCTTCAATTATAACAAACAAAACAATAGCGGGAGATAATATAAAACTCTTCATCTCGATTGAAGTAAACCGCATTTTTTAATTGGAAAATAATTTAACAAGCCACAAATAAATAACAGATAGCCGTCCAAAAACTGTCTACTGGTCAATTGAAGGTCCAAATGCTAAAATGGGCTTATTTTGAGCGATTGAAGGCACCTGCGATGAATAAGGTGTTGTCTAAAATGACTAACAGCAACGGAACCAGGCGCTAGACCATTTGCCGCGATTATATTGCTCGTCTCTGTGGGAAACAACATCTTTTGGTCGACAATGAGATAAAAAGGAGCTTAAAAAGTTCAGCCCAAACACTTATTGCACTCAATGGTCTTCCCTCTTTTACCACACAGCACTGCGCTTCGGGCCTTGCGCATGGCTGAATGAAGCCACTACTCATAACTGGTACGGCTTCCATCATGCACATAACTTACTTTAGTTATTTCGAAATCAATTTAGCTTGACTGAATTAAGGGCAAAAGAGATAAAGATATTAATGTTCGGTTTGTAGTTTTAGCGGGTAATGATTCTTCCGTAATTTATACAAGAGAAATCTTGAATTTTTTTTTTTTTTTTTTTTCTATTTAAAAAAATTATATATATATATATACATATAATTTGTTAATTTTTTAAAATCAAAATTATCAGTATAGACCGTCTTGTGTGTTTATGATCAGTTCATTTCTGACATGGTGTGGCCGGGAGGGCCTTCGCACCACTCATTTTGTATTAACATTTCAAGTTGTTTGTTTGTGATTCAACATGACATAATGTAACAAGTTATTATGAATGTCTGTATAATTGATAAACATTCGGGAGATGACTGTAATGGTTCATCAAAAGTCTCCCGCTATGATCAATATAAGACTACACGGCGGTGAACTAGTATTACCGACAAAGTAAGTGGCGAATCCTTTTTAAAAACTACACTGACTTGTTCACCGCAGGAGACTATGATATTTCTCTTGGCTTTGTAATGATTTGTAACAAACTAAACAGCTGAAAATGAGAGTGCTTTCGTGATAACGAGTGTGAGGAACACCATGCACTGACCAATTTTTGTTTTGTTTCTCCAAATGGTAACTAACATAATGGTTTGTTTTTAATCAAAACTCTTAAACATGCAGCACTGTTTCGTAGGCATACACTTCAATTAGTGGTAATAATAAGACAATTTTGGTTGTTTTGTTCAAATTAGCGGGTTTCTTCGTTTAAAATTGAACACATAGCATCAATAAGAATCGTCCAGGTTATAAGACCAGACACAGAGTCCTGCAATTGTTCGTAAGGTTTGCTACGCGCGCAGGCGCTCAATTCAACTGGTGTATTACAGACAAGTCATTAAACCTTTGAATGATAATAACAACAACTACAACAACAACAATAGAAAAGGTAATCTTACACTGGGCCTTTTGAAAAAAAAAAGTAAAAATAAAAAATAAAAAATAAAAAAATAAAAATAAAACCCTGCAATGAATGACCAAAAGGACCCTTCGTACACCGGAAAACGAAATGGCCCTCGGAGAGACGTTTCAGGCTCCGCCGTACAACAAGTGCATTCTCCCTGAAGTGTGTATTAAAAAGCATTAAATTTCTCAATGGTCTTTGGCGGGTGTACGTTTTGTAGTTTTACGATAATTACTGATATCAAACTACAAATAAAGGTAGGTTTTAATTGCGTCAGTTGTTGCGTCATCATTTGTTTGTAGACAGCTGTGTTTTGTTTTGTCATCGTAAATCGGAAAAATAAATTTGGTCGCAGTATCAATGACTTGAACGTAAAAGTCGTTTAACATTATTGCTCTGACTGGATTATTTTGGAACAATTAAGAAGACAACCGACTATGGAAGATAATTATAGGTAATGATTATGATAACGATCTGATGATGGTGATGATAGTGATGATGGTAAAGTGATGGTGTTGATGGTGATGATGATGATGATGATGATGATGATGATGATGGTGATGATGATGGTGATGGGTGATGGGTGATGGTGGTGATGGTGGTGGTGATGATGATGATGATGATGATGATGGGTGATGGTGATGGTGGTGGTGATGATGGTGATGGTGATGGTGGTGGTGATGATGATGATGATGATGATGATGGGTGATGGTGATGATGGTGATGGTGATGGTGGTGATGATGATGATGATGATGATGATGATGATGGGTGATGGTGATGGTGATGGTGATGGTGGTGATGATGATGGGTGATGGTGATGGTGGTGGTGATGATGGTGATGGTGATGGTGGTGGTGATGATGGTGATGGTGATGGTGATGGTGGTGATGGTGATGGTGATGGTGATGATGATGGGTGATGGTGATGGTGATGGTGATGGTGATGGTGATGGTGATGATGATGATGATGATGATGATGGGTGATGGTGATGGTGGTGGTGATGGTGATGGTGATGGTGATGGTGATGGTGATGATGATGATGATGGGTGATGGTGTTGATGGTGGTGGTGGTGATGATGCTGATGATGCTGATGACAATTTTTCTTTTTTCATATGCTACTGTCACCCTGAATGATGATGATAGCGTCTTTCTTCATCTAGTAGCGCAGCAATGGTTGTATACGTGTGTTCCTCTCCTACATTGACGTATACAGGCCAAGTTTTTAAAAATGCCACTGTTATGAGAAAAAAGATCTTATGAAAAATTGGCATTTAGAATCTATCAGTTAAAAGCAAGTATAGGAAAAAGTATTTTTTACATTGTCATACAGGATAGGATAAGATTTTGGCTCCAGAAAGTCTGCTATAAAATTGTCAAACCTTTTCCTACCAATATCTCAGGATATAGATATCTCATATTACTAAGATACGAGGTTACTAGCCTTGAACGTAGCACCTGCATGAATACATTGTACCCCCTGTCGTATGAATGATGTACGAACACGTCATGGTACCTTTAACCTCCTCTAGCTCTACTACCCTCGCTTTATTCTTTGATATTTTCATAACAGCCAATCACCCAATAACTTCGACTTCTGTCTATGCTACTTTCAAAAGTTAGCTTAAGTCCTAACTATAGTATATTCCTTTTCCTTTACTCGAATCTTTGTTTATTCAGTTAGCTTAATTTAGAATCATCTTATTCTGTTAGCCAATCACAAAGTAAAGCTAAGTCACGTGACAATCGACTAACTGTCAAGTATTTATAGCCAACTACATAAACAAAGCTTCCCAACTCTTGTAAAGACACCTCCATCACACCATCAGCCCAGCAGAGAAGAACCAACAAAAGACCCCATAACACCACTAAGAAATGTAGGTTGATCAATTCAATCCGGCAGACTTTTTACGTTCCTTATTCCCATGACGTCAACAGTCACGTCAGTGCCCCGCTGTCGAGGTTATGTCTCAGTTACGATTAGTGTTTAATTTTTATAAAGAAAATTATTTTAACTACGTTTTTACAATAAATATTGAACCGAGCTTTCGGACTAGTCGTCCATCATCAGGGCTGAGAATTATACAAATAATCGCACGAGCTAACTAAACTATGTATGCGATGTTCTAAGCAACAAAGGTAACCGTATTTCCTTTGTTTTATCTGATCTAAGGATCAACTTATATTTTCAAATAAGCTGAATATAAGAAGCCGAAAAGAAAAGGAAGTAGACGTCGCGATCGTGAGAGAGAAAATTAATAAAAAGAAATAGAAGTATTTTTTGCAAGAACGAGTCCGTCTTCCGGGAAATCTACCTTGATATTGCTTATGATAATTCCTATAGTGATTTAGCAGCGGGAGGGCTACTGAATGCCGGGTTATTACAAAGATTTTCTGTGAAGTCTAATCCCCTACTTCAACGGTTCGGCATAAATTCAATTTATGATCTTTTCGACTTTAGACTAAATCAGCCTGAAGACTGTTAAGTGAAAAGATCGACAAGCTAACATTAATATATCCATGGAAAAAGATAAGTAAGTGAAAAATATCATCTCAGAATCACTTCTCTTGAGGCCAATGCAGATTTTGTTCTATCTTGGCAAAAAAAATACCTTATTTGTATTAATTTTCGCGGTCACTTAAATGGAAGATTAGGTATGTTCCGCGAGACTTGAGCTGCATTCACACCGATGGTTAAACATGGTTAAAGGTGGTTTAATTAAACAGGTTTAGAAAATTATCCGCAAACAAAAGGCAAACTTTGATTCAAAAACTGCATATACCTGTTGCTTGTGGAACACAACATAAATTCCAGGTAGTTTGATTCCAATTGAGTTGAATGGCTTC
The DNA here is from genome assembly GCA_011800005.2 of Stichodactyla mertensii. Lineage (NCBI taxonomy): Eukaryota > Metazoa > Cnidaria > Anthozoa > Actiniaria > Stichodactylidae > Stichodactyla > Stichodactyla mertensii. The sequence goes on along the minus strand of JAAAQI020017458.1, from coordinate 13,292 downwards.
ATATTATAGAAAATAGAAAAAAACAGTTTAACTAAACACGTACGGTTCTGGTGTGAATGGAGTATTGAATTTCGCGATATGGCAAAAAATTGTGTACAATAAGAGAATGTAACGGGAGAGTTTATATGGCTTGAGAAAGAAAAATTAGATTAAAAACCGAAAAAGAAGAAAGAAGAAAGAAACTGTCTTTTTTATCATTAAAAAGGAAGATAAAAACAACCAGTTAATGTACAATTATAAATAAGCGTTTCCATTTTACCGTCATCTAGCTGTTATCTGATGCTAGAACTACACCAGTGTTTGTGAAACATAAACTAAAACGTTGAATACGTAACTGAAACTTTAATTGTGAGCTGCGTGACTGATTAAAAGGATATCGTACCTGGCCAGAGTACTAATACATACAATACTAACACCATCATCATAAAAAATTACAGTATAATAACTCCGCAATAGTTATCACTTATGCATCAACAGCGACAACACCATCATCGTCATTATCACCTACGATCACTAAAATAATAATAATAATCAGCAGCAGCACCACTACTACCATCAACAACAATATCCACCAACACCATCATATCATCAGCAGCACCATCAACACCATCATATCATCAGCAGCACCATCAACAGCATCGTCACCACCATCAACAACACTAACAACGTCACCACCATCATATCATCAGCAGTGCCATCAGCAGCAGCAGCACCATCATCTTCACCAACAACATCAACAACATCAGCAGCAGCACCACCATCATCAACATCAACCTCCACACCAACAACATCAAGCTACATTACCATCATCATCATTACCATCATCACCGCCAACACCATCATCATCACCGCCAACACCATATCACACAGTACCTCAATTAATCGTCACGTCATGTTAGTCTAGCATCATCACCATCAACACTATTCAGCTAACTGCACGCATAGCTGAGCCAGTAACTTGATAAGAGCCACTCAGTAGTATTTCACTCTAGAATTTGAACTATTAATGATCGAAAAGTATCCGCATTAACTGGCGCCAGTTTATCTACACTGTAAAGTGTGTAAAGGGGAATAGTCGTCATGTTATCTTAAGTGCGTTTTTAGAGCGGCTTTTAATATGATTGACAGCCATACGATGCCCTGGCTCTTACATGGCTTCCGCGATCTCAACCTATCAAAACACAAGAAAATGTATGTATGCATTCAACTTCTTTTCACCGCTTATGATGAACATGTTTGGACCATCCTTTCCTTTCCTTTCATTGTAATTATTATTTTCTTTTCATCAAAAAAGGTGGTTTAGAAAAAATAGAGTTCCATTCTTAGCCTTTTTTTTCCTCCCTTTTTCAATTTCGTGCATATCTGTCGTGAAGTCACTGGTAGACACAGAAAATTAATTGTGAAGAATATCATCAGATGCGTGAAAACTATCGGACTGAATAATATCTAGTGTAAGATCAACTGTGGTATAAAAAGCAGAAGCATCATGTTACCGACAAGAACAATATACCAATTCCATCGTAGTGTACAAACTAATAAAAAAAGCTTTCTCTTCCAGCCTCCCTAGCTGTCTATCTGTTATTGAGAATAAGTTCTATGCTAAGCCTAAAATACTTTCAAGCACTTACCATCGAGTGAGGAATCCTCAGCATTAACACCTTTTAAATTCTTGTCTCGAAATCCAAAATCCTAGAAAATAATATAACAAAAACAGTGTAAATATCTCCTTCCCTCTATCATGTGAGCCGTAAGTCCAACAAAGCTTCAATAATATACAAATAAGTTAAAAGCCTTCAGGGTATCACTTTATTGGTATCTAGAAGCCTATGCTACTAGCTTACGATTGGTTGGTTACAGATATGATTGACAACCAAGGAACACTAAGAAATGAACGATTAACGAAAATGGTCTATATTAAAGGAAAATGGGAGGTCCGTGGTCATAACTTTATATTTTGTCTGCCGAGAATGGCTGATGGAAAGATTATCTTACTGTTTTGCACGCGCTGCCCAACTGGTCATTACAAGATCATAAAATAGACGGTCCACTGCATTTTTGCACTATCAGGTCAGCTAATCTCAAACTATAAACATGGACTTGCAACATCAATCTATCGCGGTCATCAAGACTGCCATCACAGTTTCTTTACTTTAATTCGTCATTCATTTTTTGTCCCGTAATTCGTATGACAATCAGACACCACGATAGGGGTACTCTTGGTGACGTGGAAAGCTGACTACTAATAACAACTCGTTAGAACACCGCACCACCGATTACAGAGGATCAGTTTTCTTTTCGTTTTTTGCTCCAGTTATTGTTCTATTTTCTTTTCTTTTCTTTTTTCTTTCTTTCTTTCTTTCTTAATTCTTTCTTTTTTCTTTTCTTTTTTCAATTATGACGGAAATAATAGTCATATTTTGAGTTGTCTTGAGTGTCTTTTTACCTTATAAAACGGTCTGTAGCTCACCAAGAGTTTTGCAATATAACCCTTGCTGAAGGCACTGACTAATAGGTAAGCCTTCAACGCTTTGTCATGTTTTATTGGAGATAGAGAAAACGCGCGCGCGTGCTGTGTGCAGTTATAAAGCACGGGGGTAGGGCAGAACACGAGAGAGGTGTTGAAGCACGAGACGTAGCCGAGTCGGTGCCAAGTGCTTTATAACTGCACACAGCACAGTGAGCAAGTTTTTTATTTCTTTTATAAAATACAAAGGTGCAAACGCGCGTGCTGTGTGCTTTCATTAAGCACGTGTCTCGGCCAATCAAAAGCGAAATTCTTAGTTATTATTTTATAAACATGTTTAAATGAGTCATAAACTGTGTAGGAAACCCAACAATCTTCCAGCCATTATCGTCCAATTAGAACTGAGTGTCAATAATCAAGGTACTGAATGAGGAAGCAATCTCGACTGCAAAACGAGATGAATCTCAGATTAATAATGAATACCAAAAGGCGCGCAAGTTTTAGAAACAAAATGAATGACTTTCTGTTGACAGTCAAAACTAATTCTGCGTAAGCAAGAGATCATTTCCTCTTCCAGCATTTGTTCATCTCTATTCATGTGATTTCAGTTAATCAGTTCTATACTTTCAAAAAAGGAATGCAAATATCGAAAATCAGCGGGTACCAAGGAGCCGCGGCCCACCTTTCATTTTGGGATCCCCCCAAACCTCCTTTGAATTGGTTGATCATAGAGGTTCCTCTAACACAAAAGTTGTCCGGGCCCCCCTTCTCCGATTCTTGGATCCGCCCCTGAAAGCACAGGTAATTGGACACAGTACCGATTTTTTCTCAACCACCACCCGACGCATAGCAGCACTATAGAGACCAAACACAAATATCTATACAGAAACTAGCTCCGAAAGAGTCGCCCGGGGCATAACAGCACCATAGAGACAAAACACAAATATCTATAGCAATTAACTCCTAAAGAAATGATATTTTGAACTTATTATACAAACACTTAAAGAAAACATACAAGAAGCCATTCAAAAGCATCGAAAACAATTATCTATTGAAAGAACAGTGATTTGAAAGCAAATATATGGAGATAAGTTTGCCTACGCTAGAGAAGACTTGTAGATGTTTGAAACAGAAATTGTGGTAATAAACATTTCTATCAACACATATTTACTGTACTTACTCTGGTGATTCTTCGATGTGTCTTCCTTTGTCGTTTAGATTCAATATTTTCAATAACAGGCAGCACAGCTACAACTCACCATCACAGACCAGGCAGAACACAGTGAAATATTTTGAAGCTTATTCCTTGGCCGACTTACCAAGTAGTAGACCGACTGACATATGCAATCGAACCTGGATAGATCAATACTCAAAAACTACTGGAAATTGAACAAATAATGTATTAAAACTCTAGATTTTCAATCCAAATGAATTTCCACTACTACTTATCAACTAAATGTCCGTTGATATAATGACGCTGATCAACAAAGTGAATGCTAATATATTGATCTTTGCTGGTGGTTTCTTTGCGCAAAGATCAAAAGCGCGAGTTACGCCCGTCTTTGATACGATAACGTTTTGACATTTAGCCCTAGATCTTTGCCATCTTGATAAATGGTGAAAACCTATCAAGCCCCAGGTGAAGTAAGAGTTGCGCCATGCGCCATGCGCCATGCGCCAT
>JAAAQI020017347.1:0-19657 GCA_011800005.2 Stichodactyla mertensii | reverse complement strand
ATTAAAGAACCTGTTGAGCTGTTCGTAAGAGTAGGGGATGTCTCCCGGTTCAACAGTCTGGTCTCAAATACTAATTAGTCACTCATGATTGTAAGCTGCGCGGCTGCCTATGCCGCCTTAAAATGCAGTCTGTAAAAATTCACATTAATCATTGCAAAGTGCCTTTGATTATATCCGCATAGAAAAGACACTATATAAATCATAAATCATTAATTAAGACCTATTCAAAGTATACTACTGATACACTAGCCACATCTACACAAACTAGTTCTTTCTTCACTTTCCTCATTAAAAAGCCTACAAACTAATTTTTAAAGTAAGTAAAAGTGACATTTCAGTTATACTGACACCATCATCAGGTTCAAATAAAGTATGTGCATAAACTAGTCTGAAATGTTGTTAAGCTTAAGACAAGCAAAATAAATTTGTTAAGATATTTATGTAGAGACAGGTTAAGATGGAAAATATAGGACATAATGCATTTTAATTTTTAAAATTAGAAATGAATCACGCAAGACTGTATCTTTTTTTAAGGTTTTACCTGTGTACTAGCAGAATGGCATATTGACCAGTGGATTTGGATGGAATCGTTCAAAGTAGACAGAATGGTTTACAAGGTGATGCAGTGTCTGATAACTATATTTCATTCTAGAGTGATCTTCTCCACTCCTGAAGTAGGAAAGAAGGACCTCACGGCATATTATGGAGTTGCTGAACCAAAAAGCGTTTATACCTTGAAAAACTGTGAAATGTCTGGCAAAAAAGTCAGACCAAATTTTCAATTTGATTACTGTTATGTTAAGATCTGATTAATTATTGATTTCCAGTGTAAATTTTTCCTGCCTTTAAACTTCAATAATTGCTCTACATTTACAATTGCACAGGCCAAGTACAAGAAGGTGGTGGACTTCCTTAAAGAACAAAAGAGTTTCCTGGAGTCAGATCCCTTGGCGCATCAAGAGGTTCAGGATTTTGACTTTCTTTTGATTTTTTTCGCGCTCTTCTTCATTATTCTAAGATTAGATATTGTTTTTCCTTACAGATTTTCATCCGCGGGAGTTTACAAATGTCTTGTTGCTACTTTTATCTTGGAGAATACAGGGTTAGTACTTCTACCTCTCCCCATTTACTTCCTAACTTTTTTGAATTAATTTGCTCCTTTGCTTTCTCCACTGTTATGCATTCCCTTCCATTCTTAGCTCTTTGACTTCCATCCCATCTTGACTTCTCTCCGTTTTATCTCTTACTCTCCACATTCTTTTTTCAATGCTTCCTAGTTTTTATTTCGTCATCCTACTTGCATTTCAAGCTCTCCTCTGCCATCCTGCACTCCAGTGCTCTCTTGTCCTTGCCTCCCTTCACACTGACCCCCCTGAAACTCTGTCATCGTAACTCTTTTTTCTTTTCTGTAGAATTCCTGTGCAGAAGCTCTCGATGCATTACAGTTTTTTGCCTCCCAGGCTAGTAACTATACCACCGATGCAAAGTCCCTTAAGCGAGGGATCTCAACTATGCAGGGCTCATCTATTAGGGACACAAATACATTGGGTCTCTCACAGCTTACTTCATCAGGTACTACAAAGTACATTAGATTATACCTCCTAGGTTTTTGTGGATCGAATTAATTGAATGCATTTTGTCAAACTCTCTGAATTTTTTCTCTCTCTTTGTTTGTTTGTTTGTTTGTTTGTTTTTGGAGGTCGATTTCTACAGCTTATACCATGTACAGAAGGAGAAGCTTTGTCATTCTGTGTCCGGCTCCTCATCACGTGCTTCAAGGTAAGTAATGCTGTCAAGGCTGTCACATGACCGGGAAGCCGTTCTTCGAATCTATTCAAGGGACCCCCCTTGGAAATTACGGAAGTGACACTTTGTTTAATTTCAAAAAGATAATAAAGCAAAACTCACTTGCAACTGACATGACACTTAAAGGGCTTCCGCTCTAAACCAATCAAAAAGCACGAAAACGCCCACCAACCAATCACAGACTTTCAAATCCTATATTATACCTTTCCCACTCGTACGAAGTACTTTTCAAAGCCTTTCATATTTTTTCGCAATCTTCTCCAATTTCACAGCAAAAGATTTCTCACGAGAGTCGCTCTGGAGATCTCGTTGGTCACATGATCGTGATGCTTCAATATGATTGGCCGAAAGAAGACCAAACGTTCTACGAACTGCTGGACCGAATTCGATCGCACGGCGGGCTCACGTATCGGAAATTCTTCAATTACATTGTCAGTATCCTTTGTATTAACTACTACTAAATAATTCCCTTTTTTCATTTAATTTCAATTTTCGTTTATCAAATATTTCAGAACAGAACCCACTATATTTTCCGTTTATTTTTTCTTTGGTATCATATTTTTTGTGAATAAGAATCATCGTTTTCAAATATCTTTGCTCTATCATTTATTCTGCCATTTTATTCGTATTCATTCTTTGACCCCATAAAACCAGATATCGATATTCTGGAAGAGTTTGCGTATTTGAGTAGCGAAGGAGTTCTCAAGTTAGAACTTCTTCCCAAATCTACATCCTCATCTAGGTAAGAAAAACCTCAGTTGGAAGTGTGCACAGTTGGTCTTGGATTCCATACTGTAGCACTTAATATAAAAACACATGCGACTCAGGGGCGAACAAAAATAAAACAAAACAAAACAAATAAAACAAACAAACAAACGAACAAACAAAAACCACAATAGCAACAAAACGTCTCCGCTTAAGCCTTTGTTATTATGAAACAGCGTGGGACAATCACAAAAGAGCGAGGCTTTAGTTTTGGTAAAGTTTTAAACTTGTTGTTCCTTACAATTAAAAGTTGGTTTTTGCGGAGAAAGGAAAACTGGAGAACCTGGAGAAAAGCCCTCGAAGCACAGGAGAGGACTAACAAACAACTCTACTCACATGTGATAGCGAGTCCGAGTATTGAACCCACGGCCACAGCGGTGAGAGACTGCCCAATAGCAGCGCACGTCACCTTAAAAAATCTTCTCTACTTTTCTCGTAGATCCCGTACAGTGACTCGTGGTGTTAACAAAGGAGCGAAGGAAGATTTCAGGGCTTCAATGGAGAAGCAGGTCTCTCGCAGCGAAGAGAACATCGAACATATTCTGAAAACTTTTCTTGAGGAAGAAAGGGAATCGATCATTAACTGTGTGTGAAGCCATCGTTATAGCGTATAATTTAGGTTGCAGTATATAAGCTGTAGGCTATATACCTCGACTTGACACCATTGTGACCACTTAAATTTTCCACTGGGAAATTCTCTTGAAAAACACTTTATTCCGAAAAAAAATAAACACAAAAACGTTTGTACATATACTTCTTACCAAAAGATAGTATGCTTCGACTTTTGTAAATAGAAGTGTTAAATTTAAAAACTAGTGAAAAATAAAATAATTGTCTTGTTTCATTATGTGTTCAATAGTTTATTCCATGCATCTCCTCCTGTTCGCACAATAGGCAAGGTGCTTCAAAGCTCACGAAGCATCATGGGAATCCGAATACAGAAGAAGTGTAACAAAGAAATCAGAAGATATTTGAGCTAATTTTTACTTCAATATCTTCTTCTATACAGATTCTATCTTTTTCTTGCATAATATACAAAAGTAAACTGTTTGTTGAGGTTTTAATTGGATGCACGAGTACTCGGTTTCCCATCATGCTTTGTGCTAGAAAATCCAGAATAGACCTATCCTGAATTCGCTTGGATGATCACGAACATAATGAATGGTTGCAAGTCGAGACAGAACTTGATTCTTATGTTTATCAAGGCCAACCTTGACTTGAAACCATTGTTTCGTGATCATCCAAGCGAATTCGTGAAAGGTCTACTGTCATCCATAATAAGGTAACCAGGTAACAACTGGAAAGGACTCCTCACGGCCATACGCATAGTTCAACCACCAACATGGCCGCTATGACATCACATGAAATTGTCATGTAGTACTTTGGCGGTTTATTGGGCAGTTAGCAAAGGGAAGTGGGTTGGTTGGCAGGTGAGTTGTGTGCGTATCCAGACTGTGAAAATTTTGAGGTCATGGCTTGTTAGTACCAAAGATGGATCCAGGGGTGGTTCCCTGGGTTCCACGGAACCCCCTTTGTGAGATCCTGTGGAGCTAATCATCTTCTTTGGGCTCAGAAGAACGAAATTGGAACCCCCCCTTTGTGAAGGCGATCGTACCAGCTATTTCTGCGTGCCGGCAATTTTGGAAACCCCCTTTTTAAAATCCTGGATCTGCCACTGAGTACCTTAATAAAACAATCTAAACTACCATGTCTGGCTCCTAGTCTGGTTAATTTTTGGCATAGCTGGGAAAAATTTTAAATTAAATTCATAATATGAGGGAAAAGACGAATTCTACAGTGACATGACAAAATGCAAACAGTCTGAGAATTTGAAGGTTCTTCCTACTCACACTCGAGATTTCGGTTAGCGCTTGGAAACCCAGCTGATGCTCGTCTTCACCAGAATCCAGAGCTTTCTCGTATCGTAAAGTTTTGTGAGTAAACTTGGAGTAAATTTGAAAACGTTTCAGATATCAAACGCCATTCACGAGCCTTGTTCGTATAACGTGTGGCGTTCAAGGACAAGTGCCTTCTTTTTCGTCTTTATCAACGTCCATGCAGTTAGCTGTGATGTGATGGAACCAAGAAAAGGTTAAATTTGTCTTGATTTTGGTCATGAACCCGAGTTCGCCGGCCAGTGGGCGTAGTTTAGATCCCTTGACAACAACAGCACTGAGCGAACCTGGGTCCAACGTGGGGACCTGGGTCCGATCGCTAACCGGAACGGTGATTCCCTGGGAAGTTCTTCAAGCCGATAGTCAAAACATTGACATCTGTACCGATCAGTGTGGTGGTACGCGTTCGTAGATTTCAGGACATACAAGTCTAGTGAAGTTGTTGTAACTGGGACAGTAAAGTATAGGGACGTGGAGTGAAGAACCCTGTATCGCTCACCATCGCGAATGCACGCGTGGCACCGAATAAACCGTGAAAGGAAGCTCAGGGCCTTCATTAAGAGTGATTGTTATGTAGTTCTGACTTTGTTCGTGTAACAGGAAGGAAAATATTCCATATTGTCCAAGTAAGTTGTAATTTTTCGAGGTTTCTATCAAAGGACAACACGACACTGATAACTAAACAATCGTTGTTTTTACCATAACTACCATTAGACAAGTGCGATGTCAGTTTGATTCTTAAAAGTTCCTACTCTGGACATTTAGGGAGTATCAAGAGCTAGCGTAGGGGAAGATAGTCTTGGGGAGAGAATTGGTCAAGCAAGCTCTTAGCTATTTCTGACGTTCGCTTCGTACCTTTACGCGAGGGGAAAACCCGCAAGGGACACTGAAAGATAAACGACGCTAAACTCAAGTATTCTTTGATGTTCGGGTATTTGTCAAATCATGATACCTAGATAGAATATATCGATAATTCGTGAATATCAAAAGGTTTCTAATAGCATTAATTGTGACGCCAAATAACACGTTTTTCATCTTCCGCAACAGAGTTGACGCATACAATCTGGAAGCTGCACTTGTAGTCAAAAGATTCCATCGATTTGAAGGGATTTAGTTATAATAATAATTTTCCTTGGAGCACATACAACAAATGATATCACTTGGCCATGAAACCATTATATAACAGGTGGAAAACGCTAGTTAATGATAAACAATATTTGGAGGCAAAAAAGCGATCTTGAAGCAGACTGTGATAGTGAGCAGGATCGACTTCTAAAAAATCCAAAGTTTTGCTTTTCTAAATTTTACTTGGACTTTTCATTTTTGAGCACAATATTATTTACGGAAGTTTTTTCGCAGTTTTGGACAATCTTCAAACAAAATTTGTATAAATGAATTAAATTTTTTTCAGAAAGTCGGTCCTCCCATGAGCCGTAGGGATCGGAGTATGGCCCAACAGAGAAATAACTCAACTAAAAGGTATATAGAAGCTAATATCTGATTGGCTGAAAAGTTACTGATTGAAGTTCGGCAACAACTGAAGAAAATTTTAAAACTTACTTAGATTTAAAATCAAAACAAAAACATAGTATTTTTGAGTCTAGTTTTTGGCGGTTAAATGTATTAAAACATTTCTTGAGGCGATTTTCGGAAAAGACTTTCAAAATTTAAACAACTAATCAAAAAAGATATTATAATGAGGTTTAGTGGGTCTTGTACCCATGCGCTCACGGTAGAGCAGGACCAGCACTAAATTACAAGATGGCGCGCTTGAAGGTTCAAGGGGGGAGAAAGGTTGGCAGACCACCTAAAAAAGCAAAGAACAGACAGCAGTTCAAGCCGAAAATCCTAAAGCAAAGACAGAAACGACCAAATTCCCGGGAAATCAAGCCACATGTTATTTCTGTGCGCCGTTATCGAGAGATCTTTGGCAGTTCTGATGATGAGGTGATTCATTTTTATCCCCGCGCCGTTTTGTTTTTGACCAAGTTTCTTTATCATCGCGCTGGGGATTTAGAGCTAACGGTGTGTTTTTCTTTACTTATACAGGAGGAAGACTTTTATGGATTCCGTTCAGAAGAACTGGGGCTTATAGCGTATCGAAAAATAGCATCTCCGACCAGCAGTTTCCCAAGTAATAAAGAAAAACATGGCGTCCTTTCATTACAATCAAGTCTGTCGTGGAACTCTCCCAAAAAATCCTTGCCACAAACTCCATTTTATAAACAGAGTTATAGGGAAGAAGGGGAAGGAACTAAGCTTTCTAAGTCTGAAAATATCTATGCTAAGCAATATAGGAAAAGGGAGAGCTACGAAAGAAAGTATTCTTCATCTAAAGTGACTCCTAAAACAACAGAGGCTTCGCCAAAGTTAAAATCGACGTCCAAAGTTAAGTTCAATTTTGCTCCTCGAGCAGAAAGACCGATTAATGATATTAATAGGAATCAGGATAATACGGATGTAAGTGCCTCTGAAAGCAGTAGAAATACACTTCCTTCTAATAAACGAAAGCCTCAAACGGTGGCTCAAATGTTGCTGGCGAAGGCTAAAGGGGGAAAGCCACTCCAGATTCGAAGACAACAGCAAACTATATCCATCAAACCACCTCCACAACCTGTAGACAAACCTGTCAAAACAGATGGATCTGAAGTGAGATCGAGGTCTGGTCGAGTAGTTAAAGCCAAGAAACTCGACTACGATGATTTTATAACTAAATGCGAACCCAAGAATAAGGGAGACGACAAGTTGACAAAGATTTTGCCAAAGAAACGAAGTTTGGAAAATGGTGAGATGCCGGTCTCAAAAATCCAACGTATTAACGATGCTGGAGACCACGTAAAAGGTATGCATGTTATTTTTAATACCATATTTTAAGTTTTAAGTTAAGTCTAGAAATAACTGTAACATTTAAGTAACTGTAAACATTCTCAATGATACAAGGCAGATGTATCCATGAACACGGAAACCTGTCGAATGCCTTGATCATATTTCTACCATTCACATTCGTCATGAAAATAAGGTGACTCAGAGCTAAAAATTAGGGAAATGTTTTTGGACTTTGTTTTTTGGAAGTCAGTTAAATTATTTTAAAGACAAAGTGATAAAGAAAAATTAATTTCTAAATGTCTTAGCATTTTTAAAAGGAGTTTTATACATTCCATTGTTTGTCCCACTTTGATGTTAAGGGGGAGGGGTGGTGGTTGATATTGGAAGGTAGTTTGGTCAAGGGGTAAAGCTCATGGGGTGCAAGCATTCTCATGAAAATTAAATTACTTGAGTTGTGGCTGCCATCTTGGATGATACAACAAAATAAACCAATGAAAACAACTTTGAATACATCCAACATGGCAGCTATAGAAATATCTTCATATCTTTCTTTCTCTATCAAAAAAGAATTTCAAAACTTAGATGTTTTGTCATTGTTCTTTTCTATTAAAGAGACAGGAAGATAATTTTAATCAGTTTAGATTTCTTGTGATGAGAATTACATGCATCATAACTCATTAGCTGCTTATTACTCTGTACTTATACACTCATCACTGGGTACTTAGTTAATCAACACTTAAAGATAAAACATATCTCTGCGTGGACTTTTAATATCCTCTGTATCAAAAACTCAAATAACCCAAAACAGAATTGCAATTTTAAAGATGGTCTTGATAGTAGCAGAAAAGTAATAAATTTAAAGAAAATGACAACAGTTTTTAAAAACATGTTTCGGCACACTTATGCCATCTTCAGTTTCATGGAGAATGAATCAAATTACAACTCGTATTTATGCTATGAATAGATTATAAACTATCAAATGACATAATAAAAGCAGTGGAGCAAAGGAAAACTATGAAAGTAATTATAAAGTAAGAAAAGTATTAAAATGTTGAACTTACTTGTTAAGTTCAGGATTATTGCTTTTGATATAGAAGGCTTCTTTAAGTTTCAAATCAACAGTTGTCTTAGCAGAGTCTAAAATTTTAAAACAGGCAGGCGTATACATATTTTTACACATAGGATACTTTGAAAGATGTTTTAGGATGTGTGAGTTTTTATCGCTCACTGTGTGCTCCTTAATTCTAGTAGATAGATGGCGGCTAGTTTCGCCAATATAACGGGAATTACATCCCGCACAAGTAAACTGATAAACTACCAGAGATTTAAGAGCTTCAGGAGTTCGATCTTTGGGACTGAAAATGCTTTTAATTTTGTAGGATGTGAAGACTAATTTAATGTTAAGATCCACATGACAAAAACGTTTTAATAGACTCCATCATCTATTGCATCATGACTTATGAAATTTTAAGAAAAGATATGAGTAAAAAATTACAGTTTCCTTGAGCTGTCAAGAAAGTAGTTCCTTATTTCTCTGTCATCCCAACATTATTACATACCTTAGTTCTAGGGTTTGTATTTTTATGTAGCATATCATGTATTTTATATTAAACTTATTAACTTTTTAAGTTATTCTTTCAGATGCAGTGAAAGACAGCTTAATTGCTAAGGTCAGTGAATTGTATGATAATAATAAATGGAAAAGCATTTTCAAACTGAGTGGTTCTTTAATTGAAATTTAGAAGTTCATTTTCCAGAGGGAAGAAAACCATCAAAGCATAGGAAAAAAAACAACAAACAACTCTACTCACATGTGATAGTGGATTTACCATGAGGTTCACTCCACACACACTACTACTACATTCAGTATTTACAGCACACAACACTCAGCTCACATGTTGATTTTTATGGAGAGAGGAAGGCAGGAGAACCGGGAGAACCTTGTGACAAGGGAGAGAACAACACATCTAACAAACTCTATCCACCATCTGTCCTGGGAGGCATGAAGCACTCTTACTGCTATTATACAAGCTTCCTATCACTAAGATATCTCACTCTGTGTTAATAATGCATTATTTTCTTGATCACAATTCATTATAGACTGTTCATTTTTTATCAGGAGGGGAGGGCACCTGAAAAATTTGGCTATGAAAGGGAGGAGCCATAGAAAAAAAAGGTGTTGGAGGGGTCACGCAAAACATGGACAAAATGAGGGGGCATCAAGTGAAAATTTTATGGAATAAAAGGGGGGCTACACAAAACTTTTAGCAAAAATTCCAAAAACCACCTGCCCCCACCCCGATAAAAAAATGAATGGTCCCTTAACTTTTCCTTTAATATTTACTAGTACTCAGTATTATATAAAATTTTCTACCCTATTTCAATTTACATCACCATAAAATGTTTTAATTTTTTCAAATTCAAATTTTTCAAATTCAAATTCAATTTTTAAATTTTTTCAAATTTTCTTTTAGAGTCAAAGAGTTCACTTTGAAGATAGAAAAGAACAGTTGAAGAAACCACTTCTCTTAAAGAAGACCAAAAAGTTATCGACGAAAGACTCAAAAGCACAGAATGAGCAGAAGAGTGAAGTATTTAAAGAGGAAGATAAACAGACAACCCTTCCAGAAAGCACTGCTAATTCTAAACTAGGAATTACCGACGGTAATCAGGATGTTGAGAAAGCAGAGAAGGTTGAAGTAAAACATGATGAAGCAAGAGATGATTCATGTTCGCTGGTTGAGAAGAAGGAAGGAGACTTAGTAGCAAAAGAAGCTGAAAAATCTAGTCTTTCTGTTGATAAAACTGAACCTGAAGGTTCCTGTAAGGGTACTTTTAGATCTAAGCGCTTACAGCAGCGTCAAGAAGAGAGAAAAAAGCAAGAAGAAGCCCTAAAACTACAAAAGAGTGAGAGTGTTGTTATTAAAAATGAAGATGTTGAATGTAATGAAATTGAGGATGAAGAGACAGATGAAGAATTGGAGGAAGAAAGTAGTGAAGGAAGTGAAAGCAGCAGTGAAGGAAGCGAGGAAGAAGAAGAAGATAGTGAAGAGTGGAAACCAACTTCACGGATAACAACTTCTAGCTCTGAACAACCACCCAAAAGCAAGACAAGAGCTTCTAGTAATTCAAAAGAAGAGAAAAAGGAAGAAGTATTGGGGGAGGAAGAAGCCAAGGGTGGGTCTTATTCCACTGATGACGAAGAAAGTAATAAACCACTTGCATTAATCAAGAAAGAGTTAGAAGGAAGCTCCAAAAAGAAAGTGGTTACCAAAGTTATCAAAGTTGTGCGAAAAATTAAGTTAAAGAATGGAGAGATAAGGAAAAAGCTTATCAAAGTCATTAAAAGAGTCAAAAAGGTTGATGAAGATGCTTGTCCAAAGATTCCTGGAATGCGGCGGACACGATGTAAAAAGTGCTCAGGCTGTTTGGTCAGAAATGACTGTGGAAAGTGTGCTTACTGCAAGTAAGAATTCAAGTATCTTTAAATGCATATATCTAAAATTAACAAGATGTGTTATTGAGCAGATATTAGGGACCTTAAGCAGTCCCAAGCAGTCCCCTTAAGCAGAAATGGATGATGCTTGACAATGCTTGGCAATGACATCACGCGTATGTTGCTGTTTATTGCAATTGCTGTTACCTTTAAGGTTATAGAACATGAAAGAAACTGATCTAATGTTCTATCAAGAACAGAAACCTTGATGACAGCATAGCCATGACCAAAAACATATACATGACATCTGCATTGTCAATTTTCTTGGCTGCTTAAGGTCCCTTTTAGTAGTTGTATCAGATTTACAACACAAACAGAATATGGATAATTATAGATGGTGCATGCATGCAAATGTTCAATCACTTCTTCCTACACTTCAAGGTGTAAGATTTTATGTTATGCTAAAATTTTTAAGATTCAGGCCAGTTTGGCATAGAAAGACTGAGTGTAAGTTTATACAAATTAAGATTATTTTGTATCAAAACTATAGCAATAGTGACAGTTTTTATTTTTCTTGGTTATAATTTTTATTGTAATTCCCTCCTTAGTTATTAATGAGTTTGATACTATTAGTAATTATATTTCTATACCAACATCAAAATCACACTTCGGATATCTGGAGCAAGTTGTGATTAATACTTGATTGTAGAAATGAATATAGATCTATTGGCATGGTGTGAACTGTAACCACTTTGAATTCTTATCTTTTCAAGGGATAAACCCAAGTTTGGTGGAGTTGGCTCAATGAAGCAAGCTTGCAGGTAAGCTATACTGCCACTTATGACTTCCCCAACAGCAATAGACCTCCTTGGTTTGGGCGTAATGTTTTTCCATTTCAGATCACATGTCATTCCCTTGGGTTTTATGTCTTTGTTCCTTGGAATTGGTTGAGAAGATACATTAATGTGGATGAGCCTCAAACAAAGAATCGTATTCTCAAGGGAATGACACATGGTCAGAAATGGAAAAACATTACGCCCAAGCCGAGTAGTTCTCTTGAAAAGAAAACCAACAGTGCTGTGACTTTGAAATGGTTTTTTCTCTTTAAAGCCAGTCAAAGAGCAGGGAAATATATGTGGACCTGTAATATTGATTCGATTTGACACCACACAGTGCCATAACCTTCATGCCTCTTTTTTTGGGTCTCACTCATTATGGATGATTTATATTTCTACTTTTTCTTATTCTGTAGTTTACGTAGATGTGTTAACCCACAACCTCCAAAAGCTGTTGAGTCTCTCACAAAGAAAGGTAAAAAACATGAAAATTTCCAAATTTTAAGACCATGAATGCATTCACTTTACATTCAAGAAAAAAAAACAATGCCTATTTGTTGATCATGGTCTGCACTCTTATTGATGATTACTAAGAAACCAATCCAAAAGATTGTAAACTCATGTGTGTTTTGAATTAATCTTTAGATGTGGACTCTAAAAAACCAAGCCTCAAAGATAAGTCACCAAAGAAGCCAAAGAAACCAGTTGAGAAACCTATGCAGAAGAAGGAAACCAAAACAACCCCAACAAAGCCCAAACCTGCTGTCCCCAAGAAGAAAAAAGAGATCAAACTCAAGGCCAAACACACTAAGAAACACAAAAATAACAACAAAGATGGAGACAGTTTGGAGACTACAACACCAGTCATTGAAAATCCACTTTTTACAACACGAAAAAGGTTGCTGCCTACTGATACTAGCTCACTTATAAAACTACCTTGGAGTGTAAGTCATTATTTTGAGTTGAGTTTTACAATACTTAAGGATCTCAACATGAAAAAATTTCACATTTGAAAAAATAAAGATGATTCATAGGAGTAATGTAATCATAGTATATTTTCCTTCTATTTATTTGTTTGTTCCCACAAGATGTTTCTAACAAAAATTTGGACAGGGCTTCTTTCCTTCTATTTTCATATCTCTGTTCATTTCTTCATTTGTTTGCCTGTTTCTTTGTGCATTTGTTTGTTTATTCATCCATTTGCTTGTTCCTTTATCAGCTAACACATACATACTCTTTATTAACTGGGCACTAGGGCCGTAATGTAAGTTATGGACTGCAAATAGGCCAATGAGGGTGCATGAGATTACCTTGCCATATAATAAACATTTTTATCATATTTTTCAGGACAATGCTTCAGAAGAAACTATCTGGAAGGAAGGTTTCAGTGTTTGCTTTACAACTGGTATTCCAGAGTCTGTGCAAGAGGCATGTTTCTTGTGTGGTAGTACTGGGCAAGACAAGATGTTCTACTGTAAAGTATGTGCTGAGCCGTTTCATGGGTATTGTCTAGATGAGGAGCCAGTGGATGAAAGTACATGGTGCTGTGACAACTGCAGTACATGTGTTGTCTGTGGCCTTCAGGACAAGGTATCCTTTGCATACAATACACTACTTGTTGCTATAACTATTAGAAAAGTTTCAGTATGTTCAGAATGTATAGTAATCTTGTGCTTTGTGATCAGCTCAACTTCTCTCTTTAATTCCCTTGTCTGTTTTATAGACTTTTTTATTTTGAATTTCAGCTCCTTATGTGTGATGTCTGCCAGCGTGGTTACCACGTTGAATGTCTTGGACCAAACTATCCAACTGAACCAGAAGGCGAAGATGATACTTGGGTTAGTATTTCTAAGGCTTTTTTTTACTGAATAATTAGATGAATTGATAGTTGAGGCCCTTATTCTTTTGTCGGTCTGATAAAAAGGTAGCTGACATCACATGTACACCTTTTTTAATAATTAAATAGTCTAATGGACATCCTTTCTTTTAGATTTGTGGTCGTTGTGTCAAATGCAAGATATGTGGCAGTCGAAGTGCTGGAAGTGTAAGTAATAAGTAACCTTTAAAGGAATAATACTTACACCTAATAGAAATATATCTGTCAGTTACAAAATGTCAAGAAAATAGTAAATATTTTAGAGTTGGAGAAGGATTATTCTTTTTAAATAAACATATATTAAGTGCTCATTCATTTATTCATTTGTTTATTCATTCATTAAATTAATCCACCTTTCAATCAATCAGTCATTTGATTATTCATTTTTTTAATTATCCATTCATTCAGTCATTAATTTTTATTTCAATTAATCATTCATTTGCTCAATTAATTATTTGTTCATTCAGTGGTCATTTTTCAATTATTCATTCATTCAATCGGTTAGTCATTTTTTCATTTGACCACTCATTCATTTGTTCAGTTAGTCACTCATTTAATCCAGGGTTTTACCCGAGTCAATTCATTTTGGTGTCCACTGGACAAAACCCAATATTTTAGGAGTTCCCAGTTAAAAAAAGTGAGTCCCAGGGCATGTGTCTGTCTTCAGATTCCAAAATCTCACTTTCACTTCCATGACTTAGACTTGAAGTAGAGTTTGCGTCCCACTCATTTTTTCCAAGATGGCAGATAAGAACAATCTGATGGCAAACATTGTACTGTTGGAGACTGGATTTCTACTGTACATGATTAGTTTTAGATAATAATATATATATGTGAAAGATATTTCTGTGTCCCTCAGGATGCAGTATATTTTTGGGGGAGTCCTATTCCAATTCAATTATTTATTTATAATATTTGTATCCAATAAACCCTGTAATCAATCAATCATCCATTCAGTCATCAAGAAGTGTTTTGATTCTTACAGTAGGACATAATTTTGTTCTAAAGCACAGTTTATTTTTAATCCTTTAGGAACCTGAAGCAACATGGATGCATGAGTTTACTCATTGCTACAGCTGTGGCACAAGCTGGGATCAAGGAAACTATTGCCCAATCTGTGAAAAATGCTACTCAGACAATGATTTTGACTCCAAAATGATGCAATGTGCTACATGCGAGCACTGGGTACATGCCAGTTGTCATGACATCAATGCCGATCAGTATGAGTGTCTGTCTGACCTGCCAGATGACATTCCATTTGTGTGTAAGCTTTGCAGTGAAGATGATAACCCAAAATGGCTTCAAGAACTAAATGAAGAAATGCTGGCTGGTTTTAAAAGGGTAGGTGGAAAAGTAGCTTTTTAAAGATGCTTTAATTTACTATTCTAACTTTTCAGTTAACAAACTAGATTGAGGTATATTCTCTTATTTCCAATGGATTGTGTTGTCAAAGTGAAATTCTTAAAAAAACAGTCATGGTGAAATTGCTTAATGATTGGTTGATTGCCCATGGTGAATCATAGTGCATACCACAGTGACTCATACCACAGTGTGCACTTTATTTATTTTTTCAGTTTCTAAGCCTTTCTAATCTTGCTTGCTTGTTTTGCTGAAGAGCAGATTTATTATTATTTTGAGTGGTATATTCTGTTCTTTACCAATGATGATTTGCATCATGGTATTGTCAAAGTCCACTCTTTACATTTCTGAATTCACAACAGTTTCTTTAGTTTGTTGAGTTAGTCTTTGTTTTTGAATATTATTGTAATGAATTTATTTCAGGTTTTAGAAGAAATGATGTACAGTAGGGAGTACAAAACGTTGACAAAATATTTTGATGAGGTGAGCATGTTCTTATTAGAGTAGATGAGATAGATTTTTATAGAAAAAAATATATAAAATAAAAAAACCTTTTTAAAATTGAGTGTTAAGAGTCGGTTAGATGACTAAGGACCAGTTGATAGTTTGCAACCATGCTCAAGGCGAAGCAAAAGACAAGGACGTGATGGCCATGTTGGTGGTACAGACAAAAGGACCAAATGGAAATTGTTTGTTAAATACCACCATGGCTGCATTGACATAACATCCAAATGAAGAATTCAAGAAGAGTTTTGTCATGGTCCAGTCATCTTAAACCACCTGTATTCTTTCCTGTTGTGTCCTTTTTCATTACGGTCCAAAATGCTTACATTTAATGTTGGTCTAATAGTAACCCATCTTTGATATTCTTCTAGATCCAAGTAGACAATGGCCATCCCAAAGACTTCAGTGCCATCCAGGAAAAAGCCAGTGAAAACAAATATAAATTCATCGTAAGTTATTTAAATATAATATCAATTTCTTGGGATTTTCATGTTACCTTAAGTATAATTTATTGAACACTGGTGTTTTTTGAGCTGGATGGAGCTTTATTTTCTACAGATGAAAATTCCAAGCTCCTGACAGAGCTTGAACCTGTGTACTCCTGAAATACCAATCTGATACTTGACTTTCTTGTATAATTGAAATACCTATTTTTCTTTATTGGGAAAAACTTATATTTTCACATGTAAAAATAACATGTTTTAGAATTTTAGAATTTTATTATATTTACATAAATTTTACATCTCATATACAGACATTTCACATCTTCTACTTAAATTCATAGTTTTTATTCTTAGTGCATATGTTCTTTTGTGTGTGTCCCCAATTAGCTAGATATGTTAGACACTTGAATAAAGTTTATTACTATTATTATTGGTTTGTGCCTTTTACAGCTGTTTGAAAGCAGTAAGGTTTGTTCATCGAAAATTATATAGAATATATACAGAATATTACATAGCACTAAGAGATATGGAATTCTTCTCATTGAAAATCTCTCACTTATTCAATGTTGCTCACTCTTGAGAGATCTTTTCAATGCTCGAAGATTATTTCTATATCTCCATATGCTCATGTAATATCAGCTATATGGTTTATAGATACAAGGAACACAATAAATGAAAATAATGGTTTTCATTTTTGATTTCAGAGTGATTTCTGTGATGATATTCAAGTCATTTTTAACAGATTGTTGAAGATTGAAGAATTACAACAAGATCCTGTGCTTTCTAAAAATGTTGGTCTAGTGTTTTCTATATTTTCCAGGGTAAGAGAATAGAAATCTGATTTTTAATCTACACCTAGAGGATGGGAAATCATTTTGTCATGCCATCATTATCATTGTCATTCATGCATCATCATTTGGCCATTACATCTAATTTTCAAATTCTCTAGTTCAGGATATTAGAAAATCCTGCGGTGCATACCAATTAAATGAAAATCCTGGAGTTAGAGTATATAGTGAGTACAGATTCAGGGGGTCAGATAGGTAGATAATATCAAGAATTTTTTGCTAGGATATAAAAAACAATGGAAATATGGAAATCATGGGGTCTTTCAAAACTGACTATTATCCAGGGGATACCATATACCGTAGTTAAATAGAAATCCTTACAGCGAGGTGGCCCATTATTCTTACCCTACATTGCGATCATTGTTTTTGTCATCATTGTTATTACTATTCATTTGTCTTTATTATAATTACCAATATATTCTAAAAAATTATTTCACCTTTTATGTTATCTAGAATTATTTGTTGTTTTTGTTTGTTTGTTTGCTTATTTATTTATTTATTTATTTATTTATATTCAGGAAACTGCTGCAATGTTTCCTTGGCATAAAATCAAAAATTTTGAAGAAAAATCCAAGGAAGAAGAAAAAGAACAACTGCCTTCTAGACCTATTCCAGTCAAGTAAGTATGGAGCTGCTTGCTGTAATGGTTGCTTTATTGTTTAACTGAGTATGTTCTCTGATCTGATCTTACAGTGGAATCCTTGGTGATGCTATCAATTACTCAAACTGGGATCACAGCTACTGTCAGCCTCTTTCCACTGAGGACAAAGACGTCTCAGGTATGACTAAGGCTTTGTCCATTTTAGCCAAACTGTGAGTACCCTTCCCTA
The DNA here is from genome assembly GCA_011800005.2 of Stichodactyla mertensii. NCBI lineage: Eukaryota > Metazoa > Cnidaria > Anthozoa > Actiniaria > Stichodactylidae > Stichodactyla > Stichodactyla mertensii. Next base: position 2,233 of record JAAAQI020017347.1, on the reverse strand, counting down.
TCGCCAGGTCGACAGAAGTGGAAGGGTTAGCTAGGTATATCACATGGCACTTCTTGCAACTCTTCTCATTCCTCCACTACTCCTTTACTGCAGCTGTTGTGTTTAGAATAATAATGATAACTTATCCTTCCTACCATTTAACTCAAGGAAAAAATAATAGTAAGGTATTTAAATTCCTTGATATTTCAGTTGCAAAACCAACTACACCTCCAACACCAAAGGAAGAAGAAAAAATGGAAGTTGATAAGCTCGTCAATGCCCAAGAAAACAGCACCCAACAAAACAATGCAGAGACCGAAAATAGCAGCATTGAGAAGAAAGATACAGAATCATGCAATGACAGTGTGGTTAATACCAAAACAGAAAGAGGTCTCCCTGGAACTAGTGCTGATGTTGAAATGGTTGACAATTCTGGTTCTCAACCTAAAGTGACAGCTAAATCTGTTAATTCCAAGAACTCCAGGTCAAGCAAATCTAGCAAAGAAGGCAGCAAGTACAAAAAAGGAAACAACAATGGAGTGAACAAGAAAATGCCAGAATACACTGAAGCTGATTTGCAACTGGGTCTAAAAAGTGTGTTGGATACTCGCAAGTGTCAGCTCTGTGGTTACTATGGTGATGATGAGTCTCCAAGTGCTGGGCGGTTGCTATGCAGTGGGCTGGATGAGTGGGTGCATATTAACTGTGGTTTGTGGTCGGCGGAGGTGTTTGAGGATGATGATGGCAAACTGCAGAATGTACAGGTTGCTATATCAAGAGGAAAGCAAATGGTGAGAAGATGTTTTTTATTGTAATCAGTGCCACCACCATCATCATGATTGCCATCATTGTCATCATCATCATCATCTTCATCATCATCAAAATCACCATCAACCCCATCTTTATCACCATCATCTTTACCATCACCATCAACACTACCACCATCATTATTACCATCACCATCATCACCATCACCGTCATCACCATCACCATCATCACCGTCACCATCATCATTACCATCACCATCACCATCAACACTACCACCATCACCATCATCACCATCACCATCATCATTACCATCATCATCACCATCAACACTACCACCATCATTATTACCATCACCATCATCACCATCACCATCATCACCATCACCATCATCATCACCATCTTCATCACCATCAACACTACCACCATCACCATCATCACCATCACCATCATCATTACCACCATCATCATTACCACCATCATCATTACCATCACCATCACCATCAACACTACCACCATCACCATCATCATCACCATCACCATCAACACTACCACCGTCATCATTACCATCATCATCACCATCAGCAGATAAAGTTTTCATGAAGTATTTAACTAGCCTTTCCGTTTCTCTCCAGAGATGTGAACACTGTTGTGAAGCAGGAGCAACTGTTGGGTGCTGTGAGCCAAGGTGTCCAATGAACTATCACTTCATGTGCGCAAGGTAAACTGACCTCGCCGTTCTCATTAGAGCAGTTTTAGTAAGAGTGGATAACGAGCAGTATTCATTAGTATTTCTTATATGTATTAAATTTAATCACAGGAATGCTAAAAGTATTTTCCAAGATGACAAGAAAGTCTACTGTAACCAACACTCCTTTAGAGCAAACAAAGAGGTAATGGATGGATGGACGAGATAGATGGATGAATGGGATGTAGTGGGATGGGATTTAAGAATGGATGTGATAGATGGATGAATGGAATGGAATTGATGGATGGACGGGATGGGTGGGTGAATGGAATGCGATGGGATTAATGAATGAATGTGATAGATGGATAAATGGAATAGGGATAATGGATAAACAGGATAGACGGATGCATGGAATGAGATTGTATGGATAAACTGATAACTGAATGATACTTGCCTATTTATTAACATGATACGCTCATTGTTACGTTTCAGTTGATCCTACAAGGTGATCAGTTTCGCATGGACAGACGTGTTTTCATTGATTTGAGTAAAGTTCGTACGATCAAGAAAGGATTAAAGGGCGCTGAGCCTGACAGTATACAACTGGTACAAGGTACGGCACAACATACTTAACGTAGTAAATCAAAGACCTACAGAAACTATTGGTCCTTGCGTACTGCAGTCGTTATACATACATAAAAAACTCATGAATAATTAATGAGCAGAAGACAATAGAAATCAGGGACCATGAAGGAGTTTTATATCTCTGATATAGAATGGTCTTCAACTTTAACTTGGATT